>JAUCMS010000145.1:4086314-4097052 GCA_032357445.1 Enteromius radiatus | reverse complement strand
TATCTTGTTCTTATTTTCCCACTAACGAACCCTCATCTTCACGGAACTGGGGACGCTTTAAAAAACGTCACTTCCGGACCCCCTGCGCTGAGAATGCGGTCGCAGCGAGACGCCTCTCCATTATTAAGGCAGCGTTTATAAACTCAGAGCTGCTTTGTCTACAGCCGTTTCCGTGGAAACCTCTCATTTCTCGTGCTTGAAGCACCTCCTGCTGGCAGAGAATGAGTTAGCATTTTTAATAAATCCGTCTGATTTACGCAGCGAGCATATTTAGCTTGTCATCAAAAAAAAAAAAAAAAAATCTATGCTGTTGTTATTGATACTATTTGGATGTCTACTGGACAATAGCAATACCTTGGCTTTTGCACACTACTGTATTATGAAGGTAATATTCTTTAAAAGTAACCTTGGTAGTACCACGGTATATGAAAATGATGATCATACAGTTAAGCGGTGAGTGGAAAAGCACATATGTCACTTATCAAAGCGCACTTGGATCTGTGTTATGTTTACATCTGGTAATGTTGCTTTAAAAGCTGCTCCCCAAGCTGTATTTTTGCAGTATTTACAAATGGCAAGAGAAGCAAATATATGCCACTTCACCACAGTTTTCCCCACCCATTATATGGATTGCAATAATAATGTCCAATTACCAACCACATGCTTTCCCACCAAACGACTGGATTTAATAAGCTATCAACAAAATCAAGTGCTTATATTCATTAAAGCAGATCATGTCAATGCAGTCGTGCTGAAAAGTATACTTGAAATGCACCAACAGATATATGTAATATTTACATAAAATAATAAAAAGAAATAAAATCTTTAAAAAATAAAATAAATTATATTTTATTTATCTGCATAAATGTGTCAATATACCATTATAGTTGTCATTTTATATTTTCATTTTCATAAATGTAAAGTTTTAATTTTGTTGTTAACTCGTCTAATTAATTATTATTTTAGCTTTATTTTTGAAAAAAATAAAGTTGACGAGTATTTTGTCCTACTATGATTCTGAATTATGATGGAATCTATATAAGAATAAATGTAAAACATTTGCTAATAATTACCAAAAAAACTCCAAACACTTTATACACTTTGGTGTATAAGTAAACGTAACTAAGTAACTTTATTAGAAACTGAAATATATGCAAAAGCGGCAAAAAAGTCCAATGTCACAGGGACAAAAACTAGTTTCAAAGCCAGGAAGAAATATTTATGGCCAGCAAAATTTCACAATTTATTTGCAATTAATTAGTACGTTTACCAAAATGTTAATATGTAGTGACTACTCCAGTCTGTTGCTGCTCTTTTCCTGCCCATTTTTTCAAAAACAAGGAAGGTCAAATGAACTGTGAAGCTCATTTGTTATAAAGCCACTGAGATAGAAAGTCAATACAACAACGACAGCGAGCTTACAACAGGACAACATACTCACAGACGACCAATCTGGAAAAACATACAGTTCGGCTCAAGATATCAACGAATTAGAGTTTATCAGAAAGCTTGAGACAAGAAGGAGATGTGGGAGGCTGCAAGGAGATGTCAGAATCTGAAAAGCAGGTTTTTGACTGGTATTCGTGCATCATGTGATCAGGCAGATTAGACTCCGGCTGAGACGACTGCAGCAGAGAGAGGCGTCAAATGTGCCTGAGAAAGTGAGAAACGATAGTTCTGCTCTGAAACCTAATCTCTTCACAGGGAGAACAACAGAAATTAAAGCTATTTATAGACCTTGGGTTTATTTAGCTCCTTCTGTGGCCACAACATCAATACGCCATCAGGGAATAAGTCAGATCAGCAGAAAACGACTGGAGAATCACCCAAGGGGTCATTATTTTTGGATTCCGTGTTACTATAAAAGATAAAATGAGGTGAGATTCATGCTCCTGTTTCTGATCTCTGCACGTGGTCCACCTATTGAGATATTTGACAGAGCATGAATTAAGATCCATCTGCCGTTTCACATTCTTTCCTTTTTTATCAAACTTTGAAGCTAAACAAACAGAACTAATCATAAGCTTGACTTCCAGCAGACCTCCATAAATGGAAAGCCAGCGCTGATGCTGCCAGAGTGCTGAAAGAGCTCATCCGCAAGATATATACACGGCATCTACAGGTTAAACGGACCACCCGCTCGCAAATATCGTCAGTGTAGAAAACAGAGAGTACAAAGCTGTGGTACTGAAAAAAGACCTCAGGAACAGGCGGAAAGTGCTCCTCGGTAAAAGCAGAATTTTATTTTGCAATCTACAAACACCAAGTCTGTGATTTAAAACTACTAGGTTATGAGATATAGAAATGTGGGATCACAGTATACTGTAAGTGATATATTGGTATACTGTATATATATGTGTGTGTATATAGCTTATGTGTGCTGTGTATTTTAGGATAATTAAGATGCCAATTATAGTTTTTATTAATATTTTAAATTATTTAATATTTTGTTTTCATTTTAAATCTAAAGTTTTAATAATTTTGTTGCGTTTCTTATTTTTAGAAATGCTTTATATGTCTTATTTATTTATATAAATACACAGCAGTTAAGGCCACCTAATATAAAGTATAAGCGCTACTTTAGTACATCAGTCAGAAAATCAAGTATTTAATTTTGTTTGAGTTAATGTTTATTTTATTTCAAGTGACAAAAATGCTTTTTTATGGCTATAGTTTTAGCTTTAACTGTTTAACTGCCTGGTCTTTAACATAACCCTGCATAATATCAGGCGGCATGGGAGTGTTCCTGACATAAACGATGTTTCAAAAGTGAATTATCCTGCATACATCACGTACTTCCCTACAATATAGCAGGTGAAAACAGTACATGACAAGAGTAATATGTCCTCATATCCGAAAGAGTACCCACTGATATCCCAAAATGCACTGCAACATGCTCAGTAAAATAAAAATTAAATAAAAGCAAAGCCAATAGGGTTGAGAAGAAGGTAATTAAGATAATAAAGAAATTAATATGTCATTCAGTGGTGAAAGGCACTGATAAAACTAAAACTAAAATGATCTAATAAAGTGTGTTATTGTGCCTTCAGATGGGCAACATGATCCTGTCTTGAGAAACAGATTTCTTTGGAATATCGACAGTAAGACTGGGAACAAGTATTAAGAAAGTAAATAGGGACCATTCTGATTTCATGTTGACTAAAGACAGATGAAGTATTGAACAATTCTGACAAAATTCAACAAAGCCAGCCAAGCTGAAAAGACTCTATACCCTGCAGTTTCAGTTTAATAGATGACAATTCATTCCCTATTCAGTCATCAGACCTCCATCCGTCTGTAATATAAGAATGGACATAAATTTAATTGAGTGAAAAAAAAGTCCTTTTATTGAAGATTTGGCCAGAGCAATGCTGAACTAAAAAAAAAAAAAAAGTAACCAAGCATTCGAGGAAATTTTGTGAAAAGTCTGCAAAAGAACAGCAGTCTTTACTTAGCACTTCCACGCTGAATAAATGTATTCATCTCTTTCAAAGAGGAAAACTAAATCATTTGACTGACCTCAAGCCATTGAATGGTAGTGCAATGTTACAAAAGATTTTTATTTTAAATAAATGCTGCTCTTTAAAGAAATAGTTCAACCAAAAAAAAAGTAAATCTGTCACCATTGACTTTTTTTTTCCTACTATGGGAGTCGAAGGTGACCCAAACCAGCCTGGTTGCAAACTTTGTGTTCAGCAGAACAAAGACATTCATACAGATTTGGAACTACTTGAGGCTAGAGTAAATGATGACAGAATTTACATTTTTGGGTGAACTATTCATTTAATATAAATGATGTAAGGTAATGGCAGATAAATGTATATTGTTCATTTTACTTTAAAACAAAAAAAAATCTACAACATTTACCACAACTGACAACATGTTTTTACATGTAGTTACTGTACTGTACTGTACTTTACAGTAAATGTGCTAAAAACCTACCCATCTACCAGTGGTCATACAAAACCAGATAGAACAGATAGACATTCACAGAAACTCATCAAATGCAAAGCTGTCTCTCGGCTTTTAGCATTACCTCATCAAGTACATGCAATATTTTGTAATGAATTTTTTAAAATTTTAAGATAATGGGTTGGGAAATAATGTTCCACCTTAAGCCCCTGATAGCTTTTTTTTTACACCCCCCCCCCCCCCCCCCAATAAAAGCTGCACAAACCCAAGATCAGCTAGTTGCAGCATCTGTATGATCCATATGCTGCGCTGGAGTCTAATCTCAGTGCTTCAGTTTATGAGCCAAGAGCTCAAACAGGAGAACAGCATCAAAGTTTCATATCCAAAGTTTCATTTCTGCAAATCTGTTTCCAGTTCTGACCATCTGGTATGCAAAGAGAAGGCCAGGAGTACAGGTCAGGAGGAACATGTTTATGATTCAATTTAGTGTACAAGATCTTATTTTAGACAGAACAGACTGTGATGTGATTCCACATTTACCCTTAAATTTGGATAGTTTGAGATACAACAACATTTGTGAACCACAAAACCAGTCTTAAGGTGTACATTGCATTGGTCAAAATGATCGATGTTTCTTTTTTTATGTCAAAAATCATTAGGGTATTTTAATATATATTTTTTTTTAATAATATGATTGATTTTGCTAAGAACTTGGGCAAATGAAAAGGTGATTTTCTCAGTATTTAGTTTTTTTTGCACCCTTAGATTCCAGATTTTTAAATCGCAGCCAAATATTGCCCTATCATAACAAATCCTATATAAATGGAAAGATTATTTATTCAGATATTAATATATAAATCTCATGTTTTACACCTATGTTTTTACATGAAAACACATATATAGCACAAAATCTCAGTCTATTCTCATTTATGAAAACCACATTAAACGTATTTTTGTTTAATAGAAATGTTTTGAGTCAATCTGTGCTGGACAGAGACCATTTTCTGTATCCAGACTTCTTTATACTTCTTTCAGGTTCCCAGAATATACTATTACATTTGTCAAGGAAATTTACTTTTTTATATATATATATATATATATATATATATATATATATATTTTTTTTTTTAATTTTAAGTCATTTTAAATATGTAATGTTAATGTATTATGTGTTCAAAACACTAATTCAGTTTTTCCTTTACAGAGATTATAATACGTAGTGCAGATCTTCTGATATCTTTGTTTATGTTTATTTTTACATTCTCTCTCTCTTTCACTCACACACACACACACACACACAAAAACCTCTAAGTCAATTTTAATAGAAAGAATGGTTATTAATGAAGTTTCAAGCGTCAGTTTAATAATTTCACCCTATAACCTCCTTCCCCTACTGGACACATCAGGAACAACAGGGGCATAAAACTGCCTGCTCCAGGTCAGCAGCCTCCCCATCTGTAGGCTACACAATCATGGGGAAGACTGCTGATTTGACAGTTGTTCAAAAGACGACCATTGACACCTTGCACAAGGAGGGCAAGACACAAAAGGTCATTGCAAAAGAGGCTGGCTGTTCACAGAGCTCTGTGTCCAAGCACATTAATAGAGAGGAGAAGGGAAGGAAAAGATGTGGTAGAAAAAAAAATGTTTAGTTTTTTTTTTTTTAGTTTTTAAAAAATCAGACTTTAACATACTAAATATGCAAGATGGCACAAATAATATTTACATTTTAATTGATTAATTTTCAGGATCAGATGATTCTTCAGTGATTTTCAGTGTTTACACTTTAAATGGTAAAATCCTCAGACACTTAACTTCATCAAGATTACAGAAAAATGGAAAGATGACGTCATTGAAGGTGGTTGTGAATGTGTGTAGATGTGTGTTAGTTATAGGATCAGAGAATGATACTGTTCCTCCGTCATAGTCCAGATCAACTCTCACACACTCAAGATTATCTTCAACAGAAAAACCAGGCCCAATCATTCTGTATGGATCATACTTCACACACCAGACATCAGTGTTAAAGAAATCATGTCCCTTCCTTTGGTTTGATTCTGTAGTTACTCCAAGACTCCAGCATTCACTGTCTTTAACCTCCACTTCCCAGAAGTGCATCCCTGAGCTAAAACCCTTTGAACCCAGAACACACTCACAGATGTCAAACCTCTCTGGATTATCAGGAAACGGTTGTTCGTCCCAGATGTATTTCACATGGGTCAGCTCATGAGACAGGATAAGACGTGGATGAGCAGTGTTTGGATCCAGAATCACAGGAGCTGATGAAACAAAATCAGGTGTATTTATTGATAGTGATCAAAAGTGAACTGTACACAGATTATTATCAGCGCAAAAAAATCTGTCAGTCTCCCGCCATGCATTATTTCCACTAACATCACAGATCATCTCCAGACTTACTCTTTTGAACAGAGTTCAGCATCTTCTTCCAGACTCTGTATGGCAGGTTGCCCAAGTAACGTGGCACATAAATCAAACCTCCAAAAGGAATCTGTAGATCCAGTTGTGATGAGACCTGGACTCTGGAAGAACATTCAGGATCAGTATCCACTGCAGGCTTTGACTTCAGAAGTTGAGAAACCAGATAACTCACCTTTCCATCATGACTGGAAACTTCTGCAGAACAAAAACAACATTTATCATCAAGTTCATCAATCAATCAACCAATGGATGATCTGAAACTTAGACCTTTAGAAAGCAGGTGTCATTGGCTTTCATCATCATCTCCATCTCTTCAATTATGTGTGAAAGACCTGAGATGTGTGCGTTCATCTCCTCCAGCTTCTCCTTCATCATCTTATTCTTCTGCTCCTCTTCCTCCCTCAGTGCAGTGATTCTAGATGCTTCTTCGTCTCTGAGAAACTGATGAAGTTTCTTAAACTGCTGTTTAATCTCATGCTCTGTGTATTCAGCTTGAGACTGAAATCAAATCACATCTTAAATATTCAACTTATTCTGTAGCAGCATGAAAAGTGACTTGCTAAATGTGGGTTACTTAACTACAACTGTAACAACTAAAGTAGTAGTAGTCTGTTGTGTGAAAATACACATGCATATTAAAAAGGCCTTTGAAAATGATGGACCTTATTGACATTATTGGTCAATCTGTGTTTCTGTGAAACTTTTTATACGTGAACTTTGTAAACCAAATTTTCAGTTGACGTTACGTTATTGATTGACGTCATGGGATCCTGCCTGAGAGACCAATCTGCTCTGATCTTGAGAACAAGCCAGTCGCGATTGGCCAGTGGGGGCACCATTCAGGTTCTTGCTGAGGAGTCGATCGTAACCGACTACCTCAGCACAGGCCTCAGATTGTGGCAAGTTGGGGATGGAGCATCAATGATGTAACGTCTCCGTTCCCTCCTTCAATGTTTTTTTCAATGTTTAACATTTCTCATACCAAGGTGGTGCAAACTACTCAACTTGATCAAATTTTGGCATTTTGAATAATAATTAAAACAATACTATCATTAATCATTCATGTAATCCAAAACTGAATTTGAAGAGACAAGAAACGATAGAATAGAAAAAGTCAAGTGTTAATTTTCTTAATTTCACTGATTCTTGTACACAGAAAGTAAATCTTTAACCAAAGCAATTTAACCTCTTCTGTGAAGCCTTTGGTCAAAAATCAGATGATGTTTTTTTATGATGGTAAATTTGACAGACAGAAACAGTGGTTAAGTCCTGCTTTTCGATTTCTAGGAAAAGTAAAACCTATCCAGTCACATTTTTGAAAGTCATTAAAACATGCAATTGTATCTGACAAAAAATATATATATATATAATTACATATCCTCACCTTGATAAGCTGAAAGGTTTTCTCAAACTCTCTTTTAAGGTTTTCTCCATGTTTAAGTTTCTCTTGTAAGGACTTCAATGATGTATTGAGCTCCTTCTAGAATTTAAAGTGAAAATCTATAAGACACTCAAGAATTCTTTAATATGATCACAAATAAGCTTAGATGTAAACCTGCCTTACCTTATATACTGAAACATCTTCTTTGATGGGTCTGACTCCTAGATTACAGAAAGGATTTTTTGAGGATTTTCTCCCACAGACAGGGCACTTCTGAACAGGAGCCTTGAAGACTTCGTGACATACAGGACAAGACAGTTCCATTTTCACTGTCTGAGTTCTAGTTACTGAAGAAAAGAAAAAATAGCCACGATAATCACAAAGATCTGCTCTTCATTGATCACTGATTATCTTTTGCTTTTGTCAAAAAGGAAGTAATAACCACACCCGTGGACTTTGCACTTGAGCACTTGTCTACCTACAGTAAATGACGTATTTCCTGTATTTGGCCCAAACATGCACACGTTGGCTTTTAGACCACAATATGGTAAAATTTACATACTCAAATCTTTTCTTTATTATTATTTACTACTTATTTCGGTTAACTTTAGGGTCAAGCTTTATAAATTGTATATATAATTACAATTCTATATAATTAACAAATATGACCAAGCAAACATGTTAAACAACCTATTTAACAACCACCACTTCCCTCCCCAAAAATATTACATTGAAAATAATGATAGAACATGTGTTTACACTGAATTTGTGTTCACAAAATATTAATGACAATTAATTCATCAAACTCATGCAACATTTAAAAATGTCACTATAGCAAATGCAACAACAGCTAGTTTTAGAATGGTAACCAGCCTTTTGTTCTGTCTATGTTGTCTTAACAAATTCAATTATCTTTAACTCTCCATATTTTAAAGCTCCATATTCTGCATCTACATTTCGTTCCCTTCATCTTTTTTTCACTCCACATGCCTTGACTTCTTTTCCATTTAATTTTGCCAAATACACACTCATCCCTTTGCTAATAAAGTGTGCAATACTTAACTTTTACACATAATCGTTCAGGCACATGATTGTATTAGCGATTTATTGAACATGATGAATTATTGGACAGGCCTCAAATAAAATATCTATGCGGTGTTAGACGTGGTATGGATTTTGTGTGCATTTAGAGAACTGAACTTTGGCTTTTTTAAGAGCTGGGATGGTCATGTGCATGCACTTCCTGCCACATATGCACGCTCTCAAATGGCTAAGACCGCAAATGTGGGTATTGGGACAGGTTCACAGAGCCAGCAAGACAGAAAAGACAATTGTCTCAATTGTCCTCACTCTTATATTGTGGCCTTTGATCTTGAAATTAAGATGAATAAAATAATATATAATATAGATAAGATAACGTTGAATGAGTGATGTCTGTTCTAAACAAATCAAGAACATTTCTGACTGTTTAACCATTTTTATTATAAACATTCAGGAGAACTTCTCTCTCTTTTAAACCTTCTCAGATTTGTTGCTGTTCTAGTTCTTATTTATTTATAGCACAGTTTAATACAACATTAAGTTGCCCAAAGTGCTTTACATTATCACAATAAAATATGTAAAACAAACATTGTAACCAATTAAAAAAAATGCATAAGTCACAACCAATAAAGACACAAATTAAAATAATATAAACCTGCGTCATAACAGCTCCTCATTATCTTCAAAAGATGTGCTTTTAGCATAGCTTTTGATGCTGGTTGTGAGCTGAAGGAGGTCATTTTTGTCTTTCCTGTGTTTGTATTTTGTCCTAGTAACACAAACGAGGTGTTGATTTTCTGAATGGGCACCTCCTGCATGTGCCAGATTTATTTCTTAAAAGCCTTTCTTAAAAACCTCACTTTTACCAAAATCAAGGAGGTCAAGGACCATCAAGTGTTACCAATTTCTTGGCTAATTTGCTCTTTCAACCTTTCTGAGTACTCCAATATTATTCTGTTAATTTAAGAGCATCTGGTCTTGTTTTCTAATCTTCCATCTTGTCACAATGTGCTAGATATTGATTTGATATTGATGTGATTGTATTGATGCATTTCAGCCAGAGGGCTGGGCTTGGGCCAATTTTTAAGTCATAGTTCACATGCGGTTTTTTGAGTTCTCCTTTTAAAGACGAATTCTGGGCAGCTTTTCAAATATGTCAACAATGCCAACAATGTCAAACGGTGACTGCTAAGAGAGGGGACGTAGTTGAAGGGCTCAAGAGGGTCATGTGTGCATGACAACTGAAATGTGGACGGATGATCACTGTAAGATAAGTGTAAATCACATCAATATGTCACACTATTATAGAGCAGGGTACTCACCACAAGCAGACAATATCCAAAAAAGTTGCATCAGCAATTAGTCTTTGGCTTTGATGCATCAGTAATAATGTTGTCAAGACCATGTGTACAACACTGTCCTCCGGCAGACGAGCTTGGAGAAACAGTCACAGACATGGCCTTCAAGCAGCCAATATGTAAAGCAATCTGGTCTGACCAACCAGTTGTCAGTTACTGAAAAAGAAATGGCAGGAACCGGATTATGGAATCAACATGGTTTCAGCATTTAAAAATAATGAACTGGATGACCACAGTACCACTGAGGAAGAATTTAATTTCCTGTAGAGAATTAGTAAAGTCTCTGTCCTTTTCTCCTTGTTTCTTTCACTGTCTGTATGTTTGGAGCACTAGAGAGTATGCCCTGTATTGAACAAACCTTACAACTTGAGGTGAACATAATCCAGAAAGAAGCAAGTGTCACTCAGAGCCCACCTATATGAGTTTCCCCAATGATATCAGGGGTGCCCAACCCTGCTCCTGGCTATCGACTGTCCTGCAAAGTTTAGCTCCAACCAGGGCCGCTGCTGGCCAAATGGGTGCCCTAAGCAGAATAGTATCGATGTGCCCCCCTCCCTCAAAAAAAAAAAAAAAAAAAACACAACCAACTAGCCATTGTTATTACATT
>JAUCMS010000145.1:4059297-4076213 GCA_032357445.1 Enteromius radiatus | reverse complement strand
CTTTATGAAGGATGAACTGACTATTTACTAATGCTTAACTAATGATTCATAGCGTGTAGTTATTATAAAGTGTTACCTAACCCTTTAATGGTTATTGCTGTGACATTCGTTATAGATTTGGAAATGAATGCCTGAGTTAATATATTAAAATTCTAGAAAAAGTACAAAGAGCCCTTCCTTTTATAATCACTGAAAATCTTTTACTCATTTCAATTCATCGCAGTCTCATTCCGTTATAATCAGTGAAGTTCTACACTGCACAATGAATCTCTTACATCGCGTTTACAACCTGTTTCTTATAATGAGAGGATCTGCGACAACACTTGCGCAAAACTCCAGCGATCTGAGCAGGGAGTGGATTCTGACTACCTTAAACATGTTTCATTAACAGACATACAGTATCTGTGATTGGCAATAGTACTCAATGCAGAAAAAACACAGCAGATATGAAAAGGCCCGTTTGCTAAGCTGTTCTTGATGTTTGTGTGTGTGTGTGTGTGTGTGTGTGTGTTTTATGCAGCTGATAAGGTGTTTTGGATGTTTTTTTTAATCATTATTATTTTGTTTTTAGTGTGTTGCTAAGTGATATCCAAGGTGTTCTGGACGGTTGCTAGGGTATGGCATGTTCATGATTCAAACTCATAATAGCATCTGACCCATCATGTGAAAACAAGTAGAAATCATAAATCCTTCATTGAACTGCACCATATCCACACCTGAATTCAATCTGTTCTCAGCCGGCATTATCTCTTATGCCACAGTCAAATCCCCCAGCCAATCACGGCCGACCTTTACACGGCAAAAAAAAAAAGCTGCCTCCAGCACGAGATGAATTATGTGAACTGAACCAAGACCAGAACCACATTACATCACTAATACATAATTCTGACAGGTCATCAGTCTGAGAAGAAAAAAAATAAATAATAAAATAAGAGACCCAATCCTATCACGCAGCCTGACAGCTTCAATGAAGTGATAAGTTGAGTGGTTTCTGTCACAGACATTAGCGCTTAGCGTGGCTGCTGTGAGGTCTCTTGGGTCTTGCATTGTTCAAGGACGACGCTTTTCCCACAAGACACTTATATAAGCCTACAGCAGATGGTGAGTGTGGACTCTAGAGAGGGACACCGACGCTCTGGGACAACAAGTTTTGTCCTCTTGTAAAGGGACAGATTAACGTTACTCCCTGACTGGAAAGATTTTGAACATACCATCACATCTGTTATTGATTGATGATAAAACAAGCAAAGAACATGTACTGAAATTAAACCATGGTAACCACAAATTAACTATTAACCAATTAATATGTCATTATTTCTTTGGAAAACAATTCCATATCTTCTCTAATTTGCCCTTTGAAAGCTTAAAGAAAACCAATGTAAATGTAGGCTACTAAAATTTAACGGCTAGAGTCAGCGCTGCAGTGCAGTTCACTGTGCACATGTTAGGACATAAGAGCTGCTCGCCCACAGGGACCCAGGTTTAAGTTTGACCTGGGTCATGTCCCAATCCCATTCACCTTCTCTCACCCTATTTTCCTATTTTGTCTACACTCCACTTTCCTTAAAACGGAAGGCAAATAGGCTGAAAGGCCAAAAATAGATAGTATATATAGTTATCTTTTTAATCAATCAATTAGTGTTAAATTCAAATAGCAATTCTGCATTCAAATGACATTGTATGCACTTTTTAAGAAAGTAACTCCCTCTGCCGAGATCGCCTCATTTATGAGCAGCTTCAGTAATGTCTTACACTAGGCTACTGTATCCTGCTCTCTCCCAGGTTGTATTAAATAATAACTTAGAAGGTGCATTAAACATTTAACACAGTATCCAAATGGAACGAAGCAGACATCTTAATTCAGCAGCTCTTGCTCCAAACGCTGCCCTGTCAAGGTCAAAGGAGAGGAAGCATAAAGTTGGATATTGTCATGTGAATTCCACTCGGCTGCCGCCACAGACCAACCAATCGAATCTTGCACTCGCCGAGAGTCTCTAAAGAGTCTTTGCCTGCTCCTTTGATCTGCGCACATGCACTTCTTTTTGCACAGTAAGGCTAAAGCAGAGCGTTTATCCGGCTCTCTCCAGAGAGAACACGGCCAGTCAACCCAACCCAGAATAAAACATTAATGCATCAGATGATCTCTATACCGCTTCTTCAGGAACCCCCACAAATATATTCATTTATTCGATTCAGACATTCATTAACATGCACACACTGAAGCACGCAACCTGATGGAGTTATTTGCCTTTTCATTGCTGTGATTTCCAAACCACAGAAGTGCATAATTATATTTGGAAAATATGATTATAGGTTTTATAATGCCATACTTCTTGACGCTCTGTTTTTCATGCATATTAACATAGAAACGCAAACAGAAAGTACTGAATTTGAAAACTGAACATTACTTTTGTTGTTCCAACATGACTGCTTCCAGATTTGATTTGCTTTGCTTTGGAGACTATACAGTGGTCACATGGCCCGGTCTATGTAAAAGTAATTAGTTTGAGGGTGAAAAGTCACCGATTAGGTTTTAAAGTTGCTGGATGGCGTCACAGACTTATTCTCCAGACACAAACTTGCTTTACATCATAATTTCCTTTAAATCTTTCCTGTAGCTCTCGTGTCTTATTTGAATTTCCACATATTCAACAGCGATTCGATCAAAATCGTACAGGTTTTAGAACAACATGAGGGTGAAATGTTTTATTTTCTTAATTTAAAAAGGAAAAATCTAAATAAAGTTGAAAAACAAATACTAAAAATGAGATACTTCCATGCAGACTACGCCTTTCTATCTTTTTTAGAGAAAAAGTGAGAGGCACCTGTCCTATCATTTGCCTGAAGAAAAGAATTATAAAATGTCATCACACCATTCTTCAACAAACCACAAAATTTAAACCATCTTAAATGACAAAAGTGCAACACAGGTTAAATACGGGGTTAAACCAGGTCCGTGAGCAATAGCAACAGTGATTATTACTACTAATAAGCACATTATAGATGGCTTCAAGATGTAATAGTCTGCATCACTGCATATATACACAGATAGACTGAAAGCATAATACTGTTAGATCAAACATCTGAGCCTCTAACATTAATGAGAACCATCTGTTTGGGAGCTGTTCTTCATGAAGTGGGCAAATCTAATAATATAATGCAGATTATATGCATTAGGTGGAAGAGATCATATTATACACACAGTTCAATAAGTACACAATTTTATATAAAATATGTAGACTTCTAGATCGCAATAACTCTCCTCAGATACAGTTATCACCGCCTTACCAAAGATTAATGTATAAAATGTGCATGTCATTTGATGAAAAACTGGTGAAAACCTGATAGCAGGTAATATATATGTGTGCGTGATGATCACATAAACAGGATGATGTATTGCTTGAGAGTGTTAATACGCAGCTCCTGACATTTGCATGATAAGCTCAGGTATTATGAGTAATATGGTGCTATTTCCTACATTTGCATAATGCACGAGAAGATTGTCATTAACACTAATGTGAATCTGATAACTAAACCTGTCCACTATTGTTACAGGCCATCATCATTCACCCACTGCCCGAAAGCAACAGAAATGTAGTTGCACCAAATTCACAACAAGGCTGTTCATCAAAGTATCCAAAGTATTCTGGCTGCAACTAAAAATAGTATGTGAAACCATATGCAGTATGCAAAAATACACATTACACATATGAGTTTGTTACTAACGCCTTTTTTTAGCAGCTTCAATTTTCAAATTGATTTTTGCAATACGTTTTCTCCAAAGGCATTTTGAAAAACTTTTTAATAAAGAATAAAAAGTCATGAATCAATACGAAGGTGTGACTCACAATGTTGCAAACTTTGATTTAATGCCAGGATTTGAAATTAAGAAAATAAAGAATTGCAAATCCTACACTATTTTGATGTTTCAGTCATTTAAGTATTAGTCACTGGCTCTCTCTATGTATAAATATATATATATATATATAAAGAGAGAGAGAGAGAGAGAGAGAGAGAGACAGAGAGAGATTGCATGATATGATGCACAGAATATAAGTTGGAAATTAGAAGTCTTAACCTGTGATCTGTCAATTAAATTAACATTTTTAAATACAAAATTTACATTAAATTAGAGTTACCTTGACTGATGGCTTCAATAGAAGTGCATTTTATAAATTTATTACTTAACGAATGGAGATTTTATTTCCAGAACCTGATTATTATGCTCTATCCTCAGACCTCATTCGCTCATACAGTGGCATTAGTGTTCAGGGAAATCTGTTCTAAACAAATCAAATGAATAGATATTGCTGCCAGTTAATTCATAACACTTAAAATGGAAGGTCAAATCAGGCACATTAAGTTGTGGGATATGATATTTCACAATGTGCTATGGTCACAAACCACGCTTTTTGCCAAATGTAGTAGCTCATTCAGGCACTCCATGCATACAGAGAACTAACACATTTTGTGCAATAAATGTACTACATACTGAAAAAAACAGTAGTATTGTATGGTAGTATGACATTGGGAACACAGCCTACATAATCTGCATCACAATACTGTGCAACATCTGAATTATTCTCATTGCATCTGTGTGGGTGTTTTCTACCCAACAACAACATGGGAAAAAAGAAACCATATTGAGATATTTTGCAAAACAGCCAAACGTTTCAGAAAAAAAAAAAGTTGGAGATCACTATATACTTCATATATCCTCCTCATCCTCTGCTCTGGAGCGCAGTGACACAGCGTTCCGCTCTTCATCTATCACTCTGAGGGATTAAACTGTATCAATGAACAAGAGAAAACTGGACTCTGTCATTTCTGCTTCCCTAAAGCTTGACAGCAAACCAATGGCCAGAGACGGGGCTGAAGACTATTGTGCAGAAACAGCACATCACTCATTCACAGCTCAGTTTATGAGCATATGACTCACTACAGACAACTATAAGAGAGGTTTTAAGGCATGGCAATCAAAAGCACATACAATATACAGTACTGGTTTTGTAGCCCGGTGGGAGGTTTCTCTAACCTTGTAAATGAGCATTTTTTTAACATATAGGCAGGTGTCTTACCTAAATGGAAGCAGGAAAAAAAAATTATATATATATATATATATATAATTATTATTATTATAAATATTTAAGCAAAAAAAATGTGTGTATATATATATATATAAAGAAAGAAATACAACATTTTGCTTAAATACATATAATAATAATACTGCTTTTGTTGATTTGAGACATCATAATTAACAATGCTAAAGCAAAACCTGAAGCAAATCAGTGTTCATTTTCATAATTCAAATTGAAAAAAAAGCTTACAAAATAGCTAAAACTTTCAAACAAAACCCTGTTCCTATTCAAACTAATTCTTCACTGAAAAAGTTTCATTTCAACTTCTATATAAGAACACTGTCAGCATCATAAATGAGCAATGAAGCTGTAAGTGGTTTGGATCACATGGGGATTTTCTAGAAGGTTCTTAATGGACCTCATCTACTCCTTCCTTAGCTTTTTAAATGCTACCATGGTACCAGTTTCACTGCAGTCCAAACCAACGCCATTCGACAGTCATAGAAAACATCTCTGCATATAGAAAAATCTGTCGCATATTCAAAACATCACGAGCTGGAGATAAAAAGGGAATGGACTCACCCAAGTGTTGTCATGGTGACTATAGTGTACCAGAAGGAGGCTGGGATGCTGGTGAAGTTGGTTCCCTTGGTGCCTTTCTCGGCGTAGAACATGACGGTGGCAAATATGATGATGGCCATGGTGAGGGAAAACAGGAGGAAGCCCAACTCGGAAGCACAGCTCTTCAGAGTATAACCCAGGATCCGCAGGCCCTGAGAGTGTCGCGAGAACTTGAAGATCCTGAAGACGCGGAACACTCTCAACGTGACAAACGCGCCGCTCACGTCCTCGTTCTCAGGCATGACCAGGCCGATGTAGTAGGGCATGATGGCGACCACGTCGATGACGCTCATGACCGAGCGCATGAACTTGCAGCGACTGGGTGCAGCGAAAAGCCTCATGAGGTACTCAAAGGTGAAGATGAGGACGCAGGCTGTGTCCATGCAGAAAAATGCCAGCGAGTACTTCTCGCCGCATGGCAAGTCTTTCTTGCTGCCTTTGAGGGGTCGGCAGGGGACCGTTTCCACCACGTTCGCTATGACCGAGACGGCGATGAAGAAACCCGTGACGTAGTAGAAAACAAGAGCCATGGTGCTCGTGTGTGGGTTTTCGAAGGCGCGCCACAAGCGTTCCCGAGATGTGCTGTGCGGTGGAAGTGGAGTATCCGTCGCCATCTCGGCCTCTGTGTCCTCGGCCAAACGTTCCTGATTCTCTTTCTTGCGGTCCCTATACTCTTCCATGCAGCAGTCACCGATAATGTCCGGCACGATGCCGTAAAACGCCAGCTCCTCGTCGAAGGCCTGAATGCACTCCTGCCTCGGGTAGTGAAGCTTGCCGGTTCGGTAGAAGTTCAAAATGTGGCGAAACATCTCCGGGTCCCTGTCGAAGAAATACTCCTGAGTGTCCTCGTTGTAGAAAAACTCCTTTTCCGAGCTGCCCAGCAGAGTGTCGGGATAGCGGTCCAGCGTGTTCTTCCATGTCTGGAAGCGGAGCCCGCTCACGTTTACGAACAGGATCTCGTCGTTGCGACTCTTTTTGTCTACAGGCGGTTTGGGCATGGTTTTCTTGGCCAGAGGAAGCCAGCCGACGGCTGCTGCCCTGGCGAACGGTAGCCATGTTGCCACTCCGGCAGCCATGTCTAATTTGGTGGCTAAGCGTTGTTAATTAATCAAATACACCAAAGGGGCGAATGCCAGTCAGTCCTGAGAAGCTTTTCTAGACCTTTTTGGACCAGAAAGAGTCTTTCCAAACTAATCATCCGAGCTGAGGATCTAGTTCCTCACTTTGTCTGTACATGTAATAAGCTAAGAAGGAATCCTGTGAGGTGAATGGAAGTAGGCGATTGTTTTCATTATCTGCTACAAAAAAACTTGAGTGTCAAAGCCATTTGAACCTCAGGATCTCCATGTATCAAAAATGATTCTCAAATGACATGTTAAAAGTCTTTTGTTTGCAGATTGTGGCTGTTCAAAGAATCAGTTCAGCCTTTTAAAGGGTTAACCCTCTTGGCCATTTCTTGCAGGCTCCGCCGGAGAATACTGATTTGTTGCTGCGCTGTGCCGTTTCAAATTTTTTTATTAGTCTGTGATGAGGCTTTCTGAAGCTAGCAAGAAGACTATTTCTCCTCTACTGCATCCATTCTTTGAAGGCGTCCTCCCTCCTCTTTTATGCAATTTCAAGACTCTTGCCTTTAATTTTTCTTCAAAGCTTCAAGTGGCTACTCAATCTCACAAGAGGCTGAGAAGATTTTCAAACGGAGATCTCCCAAGTATGGCCGTTCTTTCAAACACCTGTCATGAAACAACACAACAAATCCTTAGATGTCATCTCAAAGCAACACGGGACACAGTAGCTACTCTCGCCAGCTTGTTTTACGTCAGAGACTGTTAAAATAAACAAGCTTCTCAGTGTGTTTATGAGAGCTCTCGCACGCTATTCATTCACGCTTCTGCTACACAGAAAACATTTAACATATATAAAATAGTTACATTCATGTATGTAAAACGGTACATTTAACACATATAAAATAGGATACACAGAAATGCATGTATATATTGCTTATAAACATATATGTAGTTACACTACTTTATAAATAATACAAGTACTTTCCGAGAAACAATCAGAAAAAATGCTACTACTTTGTACAAGCAAATGTTCAAGTTCAAAACAATCAATATGCAACGTATAAAGTCAATCAATAATGTGTTCCCCCACTTCTAAGATAATGCAACTTCCTGTTGCATCTCAGTATGAAGAACCTCCCTAATCTAGAATCAGATTTTAACACCGACAAACTTTTTAGGGTATCATCACATAACCACACGGGCTGCCCTTCAGGGTCCGGTCGGAGGACAGGTGACCCAGCCCAGTCCCAACACAATGCATACAACACGCTCCCACAATCAAAAATCAATAATGCATTACTCCACACCTCCTGCACCATGCGCAAGAACATGCACGTAGAAGACGAACAGTAAATCATGGGTTTACTTTAGCGCGAATGCAGCTCTGGAGCAAACCACAACACAACCAACTTATTCACTCTTTTTTCGAGAGTATAAATGCAAATGTAGGTGCTTCTAAATTTCCTTAAATGCACATCCTGAAAGTGACTCCCAAAATCAATGAGAGTCGTGAATAAAACGACATAAAAAAGTCAAGCAAGTTGCCAGCAGTAACGATAAGTAATAATTTATCTTTAAAGACTTTTTACCTTCGAGACAGACGAGAGGAGGAAGAGTTCAATTTGAGGGAAAGCTGATGAAAGAAAGAAAAAGGAAAGAAACGGCAATCTCTCTGCAGCAGTCCTGGCATCTTGCATGCAGCTTGTGAAGGAGCGACCGTAACGCCTAGTCCTCCTTGCCTCTCTCTCTCCTCTCCTCCACTGCTCTGTTGCATTCGTGCGCTGCCTCTCTCTCTCTTTTACTCTCATTTGCTTGCTCAACCTCCCCACCCTCTTTCTCTCTCTCACTCTCCCTCTCTCTACACTTATACACATCCATTTAAAGCTTAATATCTCTTGCAAATGCATCCTGCCCTACAATGGGTCATAGAGAACGAGGCAATAGCTCAGGTTTCACACAACCTGACAATACTAGATCACACAATCTTCTTGTGCCCTTTGTTGCAGCTTACTGCATTCAGACACATCGCATCCTCTCCTCTTTCAACAGATCATTTCATGTTGCTCCACCTCTCTATCGGCAGCGGAAGCGGCACGAGAATTTCATTCTTATTTCAGTTTCCTCAACTGCTTCCGAGCACAATGGGGTGCCATCACACTTCTTAAAGGTGGAGAAGGTATTGAAATCACTGACGATGATGAGAAAGCTTTGGAAGGTTTACATTAATGATTATTTCAGTAATGCTGGAAATTTCTTGTTTGGTTTAATAAAATTGTATTATATTCAGCAGATTAACAGTCAAAAGAGTCTTTTTGAATCTTTTGACGTAAAGCAATGGTTCTCAAACAAGAGGCCCGGGCTCACTAGGGGGCCTCAGTAAACACCCAAGGGGGCCTTAACATGAGTTAAAATAATTAAAATTATGATAAAACAAGTATTAAAATAAGCTGACACAACTAAAAAAAATCAAAAGTTGAAGTCACTTTTTGTTTGGAATAGTCAAAACAACCATAAAAACTTTTTTAGTCCAAGCTCTTAAGTAATTCAGCAGTTAAAAGTTTTAGAATAGGTAACATTTGTTAACTATTAACTATGACTTTTCCCTCAACCAATTTTTAATTTGCTGCTTATTAATAGTTTGTGCAGTAGTTGTTAAGCGAGTAGGATTAGAGATGTAGAATAAGCTCATGTAAAATAAAGCATTAATATGTGATTTATTAGCACTAATAAATGACTAATATTCTAGTAATATGCATGCCAATAAGCAACTAATAGGTGTAACTACAAAAGACCTTAGAAATAGACTAAAGTCTGTTAAAAAATGTACATTTTAGAAATAGAATAGAGAAATACTCTTTTTTTTTGTTTGTTTTGTAAGTTTAGATAAAATAATAATCAAAATAATACATTAAAAAGTATTAAATAAGTCAGAAAATGTTGAAAACCAGCTTCTAAAATGCTTTACATGTTCTTAAAAATATATTTCGTTGCCAAACCAAAAACCAAATCAATATGTTTAAGAAAAAAAATGCAGTCAACAAGAGTTTCATATACATACCGTATCAAAAAAGCATCCCATCATTCACAGCAGCTAGCTGACTGATGAAAGTTCTTCTGTGTAGAGCTGGAATTTAGGCAAAGAAGAAAGTGTTTTCATTGGTATAATGCTTTAGGGGGGTCATTACATAATTATCACACTTCCATGGGTATAATTGCATAGCTGACTTAATATTCTAAAGTGCAAAAACGGAAATGTTCATATTAATAAATGAGAAGGCACTGTATATAACCATCAATCAGCCATCTTGATCTCTAGATATCAGTATCGGCATTATCCATTGAAAACCCATATCAGCCAACCACTAGTTTACATTCACAAACTGTTCTTTAGTCTACATACTGTATTATTCATGAGGACAAAGGCTGAATTCAGCAGCCTGACACTCATTGGTGTAGCATTTATAACAACTGCGCTTTCCATTCCTGTCTCGTGGATGCAACACACATGCGACTGGTGGTCTCCGATGGCTTGTTGCGCTCCACCTAAAATAGAGGGATTTGATTACATCGGTATTTATATCGGCCCTGTCTTCCCCGTGGAATTAACCATTTAATGTAATAGCATACTATACACACATGCACGTAAACTTTGTCTGGTTTCAATTATAGAGCAGGCATTAAATTTCTCAGCGAAGTGTCACGTTAGGGACAGATCGACGGGATGCACGATTCCACTCGGAGCCACTAGTGGCACGAAAATTACACACACCAACTCTTTTGCCATGTCGATGCTTTCAAGCTTTAAAATGAAATGCTCTCTTGGCCGCCTCCAAAGCCTACTTGAGCAAAGAAACAGTTGCTACTGTAATTCCCAGTGATTGCATCTGTTATGAGGATTGAACGAAAGGAGTTTTCAGGGCGTAACAATTGATTCTGTGGAAATATTGCTGTTTCGATATATAGGGAGTGGAAAAAAAAACAGAAGGAACTCCGGTGCACTGGAATAGAGTGAAGTAAGCCCAGATGATGGCGGAATTGATTCCTGCATGCTCGAATCAATGGATGTGTTACAGCTGGAGTCTTCAAAGGAATCCTGGGAGCAAAACAGGTCAACAATGCAAGAGGTTAGTTTAAAAATAAAGAGAAGAAAGCTGTATTAGTCTTATCGTGCATCTAGTTTCATGAGGTCTTATTTAAAGTAACAAATAACTGCAAAATATGCTTTTTCTTTCTTTTTATGTAGATATTTTCAGATGAAGAGCCGATTGAGATTATTACAGAATAAATGATGAAATTTTGCTTCACGTAGAGACCCACAGAGAACAGAAGAGTGGTAGGGCATGGAGTACAAGAGCAGATCAGTGCAAAAACATCAATAATTCACTGATTTTACAAAGATCCTCCGTGTGATGAAAGCACAGAAGAAAGGTGGACAAAAAAAAAAAAAAGAAAAGGAGGAAATTACACAAACAGGACCTCAGGGTTATTTGTATTTTACGGAGTAGATTTTAATTTCCACTTCCTCAAGTTTGCACTTCCTGTCATTCTCATGGGATGTCTCCTAAATGGTCGCAAGTCTGCATTAACTAAAAGAAACCGATTGATCATGCATTCACTGCACTGTATTACTGCCTTCAGCACACTGTCATATTAATGAATAACAAAGTTATTTTAATTGGGCTTGTTTTGTGTATTTTTCTAATTACCCAGTTTCTCTGCGTTTACAGTCACACCTAGACAGATTCTCAAAGTTAGAGGAGCGGTTCACCCAGAAATGAAATTCTGTCATCAAATATTCACGTCTTCCCAAACTCATACGGTGTTCATTCTCACAGGTAGAACATTTCAGGTAAAAATGTTAATCTGGGACAAAAAAAAACCCCACACACCACACTCTCAGAAATAAAGGGGTAGTACCTTTTCAAAAGGTAAACTTTTAGTGTCCAAATGTACAAATATGTACACTTTAGGTACCAAAATGAACCCTTTAGGTACAAGCATGTATCTTTTGAAAAGGTACTGCCCCAGTGACAGCTTTTGTACCTTTATTTCTGAGAGTGCATAAATGCCAAAAAGTGGCCCAAATGACTTGTGAGAAACTAATGTTTTTATTCGATAAAAATATATCTCAATTTTCACATATATTCAGATTAAAAGCACAAATGCATATGCTTAGTCTTTTTCAAAGCTAGACAGGTGTGGCTCACTGCAAAGTACTTCAAAATTTCTTTTTACGACATCAAATATATGAAATGTAGACTTCTGCACAATGAGGATATTTATTACTAACAGAAACGACAAAAACACAACATTGAGCCACACAGAGAAATGAATTATTGTCGGAAAGGCTGGAATTACAGTGAGAGCTGTTGCGTTATGCTTCTGGAGTCTTTCTATGAATGATTGAAGAAGATGGGGAAAAAGCTTTCCACTTTACTGCAATACTTCACTCCACAGTGGAGGCCAAAATACTGTAAGACGCCAAAAAATGTGCTCTGAATGTACCTGAATGCAACTGAAATCAAACCCATAAATATGACTGAGTATACAGTTATGTTTATATTTCTCTTTGAGACCCACTGCATAGCAAGATACTTTTTAAAGCAATTAAACAATGCCCATTTTTCAATAACTGCATCTTAAAAACTACCATTACAGCAGCTCACAATCTGAAAGGCATCACAGCAGAGGGATAAGAACATTTATAAGAGGGAAAGCTTTTATAGAGGTGCAGCACTGTGTTGTAAATGTGCATTTTCATACCTTATGAGGTGCAGGAATAGTCCAGGAACATCAAACTTTAGAGAGTAGCGGTTGAATACATCCATTTCAGCCTCCTGCTGTAGCTGGGAAGGTTCCTTAAGAAAGTATAAAGCAAGAAAATTAAAGCATATGCAATTAAATATTTAATTATAACAGTGATGACCTTTTGCAACCTTCTAAAATTCACCCCTAAAAGAAACATGCATAAACATTAGGATTTTTAAGAACGGTGACTTTGTAAAATGTTTCAGTGCATAATCACCGCAAGAAAGTGCAGCAACATAAGGCATAATAATACACTCTGAATATATATTTAATCTGTTAATAATAGTAATATTTTTTTTTAAATATATACAGTATGTCTGTAACTGATGCTAGTGCTTTATATATAATATATATATAAAGTTTTTATATACATAATGTCTGTATACTGTTTATTTATGTCTATAAATACAAACATATATTTTATATATATATATGTGTGTGTGTGTGTGTGTGTCCGTGTGTGTATACATTTTTTTTTAAATTTATATTCTTATATGTTATATTATATCTCAAAATATATTTAATATATAAAATAATTTTTTCTTAATTATATACATGTTTTTGTTAAATGACTAATCTGATTAACTATTAACCATATTACTATTTACTATATTAATATAAATTATTATATTATATTATTTATAAATATAAAATATATTATGATTATAATACAACTATATACAATAGATTTCAATTTTTCTGTATGATAAATATGTATATTATTAGTGTTTTGTGTGCAAGATTTAGTAGTTTATACTGTCATTATTTATATAAAACCATTGTATATTTTTGCAATATTCTAACTCTAATATTTTAATTAATATTCTAAATTAAAAGCATTATTAATACATTCAGATTTTATATAATTTAATAATGTTTTGTTAGCCTTTTTAAACAACTATTACACAAACCATATCACTAATGGATGTGCATGAATGTGACATATCACAGAGGTAAGGTTATAAGGTTGAGCAAAATTGCTCTTTGGGAAGCAAATACTCTGCTCCATTTCTCAAATCCAGTTAACTGTCTATAATATATATATATATAGAAAGAGAGAGAGAAATGAAATGTGAAAGCTCGCAACTCAGAAAGGGTAGAAATTCTGCCAACTTGCCAGTTAAAAGCCCTGAATACGGGATTGGGAATGTGGTTGAGATAGCATTTGACAGCATGGTTAAAATTCAGAGCACAGCCTTCTAAATCTACTAGTCCTCTGGGAAGACAACCAGCACAACACTGGATCCATTTATGCGACAACTGCAGAAGTCTACCACTAATACACATTCCACCCTCACCCTATAAAAGTCAGACTGTCCTCACCGTCGCCAAGATAAATATTAGTAACAGAGACGAGAAGAAGCACCAGTGCAAAACACAGCTTAAAAGAATCCCAGTGAAGTGTGCTGGTTAGAGGAACGTCTTTTAAAACAAGCTACAGTTGTATTTGACTATGCATTTGTCATTCTGAGCTGGTGCTGCATAGCAAGTAGATTACTCAGAAGCCCACAGCAAAAATCATTATTGAAAGTATTGTGTCCACTTTTATAAACAGTCTGCAAAATATTCTCACATTAACTGTTATTTTGCTTGAGCTCAAGGATTCGATCTAAATCTATGAAAGTTGTTGAATGAGAATTTAGTTTTGGTTCATCTTGTCGAAAGTTTTGCATCCAAAAACAGAAAAAAGCTGGATCTAGTTTTTGCATCACAACCTGTTTACAAAAATTGTTTCATAGATCTGAATTAAAATGAATAAAAATATGACCAAATAAAATGGCATGTTATAGCAGTAATACAAGCATATATATATACACACACACACACACAATAAAAATATTACATTATGATATTGTTTTTATAATTGCATTTTATATAGTAATATTACAACCCTTTATATAAACACCAAAATAATACAAATGTGACAATATTTGAAAACATGTAATATGACATGTTTTAGACAGGTTAGTATGACAAACATATCTTAAGTTTTTTCTCTTAAATTTATTACAAATATTTATATAAAGACTAAAAGAATAAAAGTTAGAAGTAACACTAAGAAGCTGTTGCAGTTTATGTTTCAGAGCAAAAAGAACTATAAAGCCACATACAATGTTATGTAAATAGAATTAGTAATGATGATCCGTGCAATAAAACAGAGATACAAATCCGAGTTTGACCGGCAGTATAAATTTAGGCACAAATACAATGAATGTGCATCTTGAATAAAAGTTTAATCTCTGCTGCAATGCCACTGGAGAGTTTCTCTCTGCCCTCCAAAACAATCTAATTGATGGATGTGTGTAGTCCACACTTTTATGCAGATAAAAAGCACTGGGCCTGCTGCTGATGTTATTACAGGGACTGTTATCGTGTGCTGTGAATGAGCGATGGGCGGCACTGAGGACTCTGGGAGCAGGGGAACACATAAACTTTCGCTTGCATGTCACATTTTTACCTCCCTGAAGGGACTCTTCATTCGAGAGCTGGCTCTTTACACAAGCACTGTTTGCTTGTCACAGGAAGCTCCGCTAAAGGACAGAGCATAATTATGTATTAACACCTACAAAATTTACCATAGTTACCACAGATCCATAAAACATGTACTCGATATATTCTATAAGCAATCAAATATATTGGTAACACTTTACAATAAGGAGTTATTTGTTAATGTATTAACTAACATGAGCAAACAATGGACACTACATGATATCTTTGTTAATGTTAGTTAATTAAAATAGAGACAGTCATTGTTTACTCATGTTAAAACTTGTTTATTCAAACACAACTTAGTAAATGCTGAAAATAACATTAACTAAGATTAATAAATACTGTAGAAGTATTGTTCATTCTTAGTTTGTGTTAACTAACATTGTTAACTAATGAACCTATATCTATCAATTAGTCTATACACATTTTATATTATATTCAAAAAGATGCCATCCACCTTAATTTTCTTGTAAGAGCAGAAGCGGCCACCTGTAAATTTAATGTGTTTGGCTTCTGGTCTCATTCGCTTCCAGCTATTTTTAGCTGTACAAAACAGCTGGTTTCAAACTGAAGTGTTTTACTATACAAACTTACCATAGTAAAATCATACTTCATAAAAACTTTCTTGCTACTTGGCAACATAATTACCCGAGGTCACGTGACCCGGAGATGGAAGCTTGAGACTTCGCTCCTCTCTAAACTACGGTTTATTGTCTTGTTCTCTTCAAGTAAACGTTATATTGTCAGTTGAATTTTGCCTCAAATATGCCAAAACCACAGCGTTACAAAGAATTTCTTATTTTTGCTTCGTCTGGCTCATCCATTGGGAAAAAGAAAGCGACTCACCAATCGACCGCGGGCCCTACTAATGAGGGCCAGCAATCAGTAACGTTACCTCAGAATCATCCGGCGTGGCTCAGCTCAAATTCTAGCAAAAAAAAAAAAAGTCTGTGGCCTTGTGCGTTAATAATATGGATGAATCTGTCGAAGCGCGGCTGGACATGGTTGATAGTGCTCTGGGTGACATAAAATCATCTGTGGCATCGGTTGAGCTCTCTATTTCTAACTTATCTAATCGGGCGACCGAATTCTCCAAACTCTCCTACTGAGGACAGTTAGAGCAACCACGACACTAAGTTATCCGCTATGCAGAAGACAATGGATATGCTACGGCTGAAAGTCGATGACCTGGAGAACCGAGGACGTCGGAAGAATTTGAAGCTCGTCAATCTCCCGGAGAGAGCGGAAAGCTCTACCCCACTCGCGGTCTTTCTTCAAAGTCTCATCCCGACTTTACTCGGCCTGCCTGCTGACTTTCCGCCACTGGAGATCGAACGGTTGTCGAGCTCTGGCGCCAAGCCCGCTTGCGAACAAGCCTCTCAATGGCTCTAGCTTGCGGTTTTATTCTGACCTGTCTGTGGAGGTTTTGCACAAACGTCGTTAGTTTGACGCTGTGGGGAAACTGATGGCCCGTCGCAACATATATCAAGGCATTGCTTATCCAGCACGACTCCGCTGTCTTCACAACGGGCAGAATCGCCTTTTTGAAGTCATTTGAAGAGGTCTTCAAATACCTGCAAATCTGGCATTTTATCGTCTCTTTTAAGGCAGAACAAATTCCGTGCTAATTTATCAGAAATGGAAAAAACTATTTCACCTAAAGCTTATCTCCAAGTTTTATTTCAGACTTTTCAGCTTATGATTCTTTATCATTTAATTCAGCAGATCACAGGACCACAAATGTACTTCATTCTCTTCACATATATATTTACATGTAATTTTTTGATAGAATTTACTTTACACCTGTCCGTCTACATAAAAATGTTTCCAGGTTGTTCCGATCTTTGTTTTAAAT
>JAUCMS010000145.1:4045306-4059197 GCA_032357445.1 Enteromius radiatus | reverse complement strand
TTTTTTGATAGAATTTACTTTACACCTGTCCGTCTACATAAAAATGTTTCCAGGTTGTTCCGATCTTTGTTTTAAATGTAAAGCATATAAGGGTACATATCTTCATGTATTCTGGTCCTATGATCGCATCCAACCATTCTGGAAAGGGGTTCACCCTGTAGCTCAGGAGATAACAGGAAAACATTTTATTTCATCTCCCTCACTGTGTTTGTTGAATGACATCCCTAAAGACCTTTTTGACTCTTGACTCTAAGCCTTTGTTTATAACCCTTTCATTTCTGGCAAAAAAATGAGCCAAACACTTTTTTAGAACGATGAGCTTTGGATAAATTGAACCCTTTCGGAAGGCGGGGCTTAGAGGGGAAACAATAATGTACAGTATGTGGAAAATAATGTGTTTTTTGTAACTTAAACACATTGCATTACACCAAATATACAAAACAATGTTCTTTTTAGCAACATCATTTGACCCCATCATTGGCGTTTATGAGATCAGCGCTACTTTCTTTACAGCCATATCCAAAGAAACACTGGATTGCAGCTGTTTCTTAAGCACCTACTGTCTAAGAGCGAATTTGCATTATTATTATTCTCATTCTGCGGCTTTTTCCTACAGATGTTTTATGTAGCATAATTTCACAACGTTACAATCAGACCATTCTGTTTTTGCTTCGGATTTAGAAATTACACAATCGAATTTATATAAAAACTGCTCATTCTACATGTGTGCAGCATTTTTCATACAGTAATTTATGGTTTGTCTTAAATCTCATTTTGTCTCAAAAAAGAAAACATTCATGAGAAAATTGTTTTGTGAATCATGTAACACAAAAGCCTGGTGCTGAAAATTAGTTTTATCAAAGGAATAAATTACATTTTAAAATATATTAAAGTAGAAACCTGCAATTATATTTAAATTGCAATAGCATTTTTCAATATTACTACAGTTTTAAACAAATAAACGCAGCTTTGGTGAGCAGTAGAGATTTCTTTCACAGACATCAAAGTAATTATAATTATTGCAAACTTTTTAACGGCAGTGTATGCACCACAGGGTGGGGTAAAAACATGCAAAATTCAATATTTACTGTATGATCAGAGGATCAATAACTTGTATGCTGGCAGATACCTCATAACATGAACACTGTAAGATGCCTTCGAATAGAAACAAAATGTAATAAGCTAGCATGAGAGCTGATGCATATTCTGGGATGTTGGGATATTTTACAGATTGTTGCACAGATAAGATACCTGCCTAATAACATTTGACAGCAATATTTCCGTTGTTAATGGCAAAGCAATGGAAAGTGCTTTGAGTGCAACTCGACGAGATCATTTAGAAAAACAACAACCACCAGAGAGAATTCAAACAAAACTTAGGAACTTAAACCTCCATAAACTTCAGCTCAATTCGTCTCGTCTAAATGTGCACATTATCTTCAGAGAATGTCGAAAAACAAAACATTATGTTCCTTCGCATTTATTCTTAGTATACAGGCTAAGCTGCTAAAGATGTTGGTTCTAGTTGCCATGGTTCAGATCTTTCTATAAGAGAACAAGGGTTATTTCTTCTCCAGTGATTCAGATGTTTTTATAATGATGTACATTAGCAGGTTTCATTCACACGTCACACACACATTCCTCCATACTGACTCCAGTAAAAAGAAATCACTCCTTTTTCCCATCAAACCCATCTCTTTCTGAGTGTCTGTCTCATTCAAGTTCTCCTTTCTTGACTCATCAACTTGATTAGATTTCAATTACACCACCCTCACCCCTGTTTCCAGGATGGACCCAAAGCTAGCGAGAGGAAACCCTGCTGAGTCGAGTATTGACTGAAAGATAGAGAGGGAGAGAGAGAGAGATAGCTGAATATAAAGGAAAGAAACAGGACACATTATTTATTCATGATGACTCTATAATGATTCCTATTACTCCATAGATTGCCTTCTTTTAATGGCCACTCTCGTTTACCCTCTCTATATTTCTCCTCCATCATTTTTATTCACTACAGCAAAACGTCAATGCGGCACCGGCGGACACTAGTAGAGTTTGAGAGCAGAGCAGTATCATACAGTATAAACATGACGTGTGGCCTCGCAGCTTATGATTATGAAATACCTAACTAGACAGAAAACGGGGTGTAAAGTGATCAAGAATAAATTCAGGTAAATCTGTCATGGGATGTGAAAATCTAATATATACAGTAAATACCCTACCTGATCCCAAACACCAATATTGGCCTTTATCATCCTCCTCAAAACAGTTTGCCGCATTGACTGCTGGGTAATAGTCCACTGTGAAATCCTGCTATTTTTCCTGCTTCTATTTTTGGTTTGGTGAGGTATATGCTACACCTGTAGAGGAGAAAAAAAAATAGACATACTAGCTCTTTCTGAAGAAACACTTACTGAGACTGATGTGTTCTTTATGTGTACTAGAAATTTATTCACTTATATAACCATTGCTTAGCTTGGTGTGAAAATTGTATTGACCAATCAGAGGTCGCGACCGATTGATTTGAAGAACATATGAAGAGTTCATTTGCAAAAACCGATAACTCTCTTTTGGGAAATCACTTTTTTATTGCGCATTTTATTCCAAGTAATATCAATCAAACTGCCATTGCTGTTGGGTTGTTTAGTAATGATAACTTAAACAAGTACAGGTAACTTACAAAATGTTTTTGCATTAGTTTGTTAAATAGCAAAGAGGATTTTAATTAACTCCACATTTCATATTTTAGAGTTAAAAGGGAAAAAAAAAAAAAACACTCTTCAGTTTTTGTAATCTCCTGATAAAGGTTGTTGTTGTTGTGATGATAGACTGTATGGATGTGATTACCATAGACATATATAGAGATAGACACCGCATTGGCTGCTGGAAACGAAAAATGCGGCCACCATCTTGGACCGGGCATACTCTGTAATTTTGATTACATCGCGTAGCAGCAGCAGAAGTGAAAGAACGTGCCTGAACACTGTGTAGGATTCCTGCTGCAATCGGCAGAACATCAAAAGCAGGGCTTGGAGGAGCACGAGAAAAAAGCTCTGTAAAAGAGTCCTTTTAGAGGGTTTTTAGTGTGTGTGTGTGTGAGTGAGAGAGAATCAAATACTCCAAGTAGACTCTAATGTAATATTCATATAGTGTTTCTTAAACGTATTAAAATACCTTTACAGTCACTATCTGTTTCTGCTTCTCTGTTATATTTATAGTGTGTGGTTTGCAAAATTCCTCATATGGCTATGGTTGCGCTTTTGTCCAAAGTTACATGAATACAAAACAATATAATACTTAAATTTAACAGGGAACAGATGATGTTGGTCAGATTATAGTTAATAAGGAGAATAGCAAAAATGAACAACGTCAATTCAGTCAATAGCATAATGAAATAAACAGTGAAAATGAAGGAAACCAGCAATAATAATGTCAATTCAAGCAAAATATAGGTTAATAAGAGCATGGTAAGACTAAGGAGAATATCAGTAATAAACAACAATGTCAAATTAATAAACAGCCAAATTCCGTTAGGTATGATTAATTAAATGCGTTGACAGCTCATTACAGCTGCCAAACAGATTACATTGAGTGAAGCGGGTGACCGGTCCAAGATGGCGGCCCCACGTCTCGTCAATGCCAGTAGGGAGTATCGATCGATGTGGCGTCTACTCTCTATATACGTCTATGGTGATTACATGGAGCTTTTTCCCTCACCATTGTAACGCGCTGGTTTTCCGTGAAAAGGTTTCAGCTATTATTTTCCCTTTAAGCCCTGAAGAAGACATCACAGGTTCATCAGAATTTCGTCGAAATTATCCACCCACTATCACTTCGAGGAAGCTCCTCGGCTAGCACGTCTTTTCAAAGGGGAAATGGCCTTGTCACCTGACCTGAATACTGCGCGCTGATTCGCTAAAATGGACTTACCTGCTTATACAGGCTTTTAAACAAAATAGCTAAATATGTAAATACGTAAATTAAAAGACAAATGACAGAACAAAGTATAAACCAATATACTGGATAAATAAATGGAATAAAAAGAATTAGCTAACAAAAGATAGAAAATAGAACAACAGAACAATAAATAGAATGAAAGAACAACAGACAGATAATGTAGCCTAATGTTTTTTTTTGTTTGTTTGTTTTTTCTAAATTCACACTTGTTTATCAATTTAAAACTATTTTGGAATTTGGAATTCCTTTAAACTCAAACTAACTGATAATTAATAATTCAGGCATTCTAATTAATGGTCCTAAAAGCATGACTCACTCACATTATTCGAATCAATTTTGCAATGTGTCTTCTGGCGTTTTCTGAAGATATGAAATATAAATCAGAAATCATTTATGCGCAAATACAATCATCTTACTATAAGCAGTTCCAAATAAATAAGTGCAGTAATATAATCAATGCCACTGCCTGTAAAAATGACAAAGAAGACATGCATCACAGCACTTTCGAAACAATCATATTTTCTCAATTTAAAATGTGTGTGCGTGTGTGTCTTGGGGAGGGGGGGTGGGGGCAACATAAGGCTTTAAAGTTTACATTATGCCATTTAGTTAATATTGAGTGAGAACATGAATAAAACATATGGCAACAACATCAAACCATAAAGAGTTAAACAAGGCCTTGCCAAACCGAACATGCATCTACCCACATTCCAGAGCATTAATTGAAAAATAATCATTTTGAAATCTGCAGAAAACCTTCTGCTTGAGAAAGCCAGCTTTTTAGGCTGTTAGTGGGCAACAGATAAAAAAAGCCACTTCTATCTTGCGAGATGAACTACTCTAAGGGCTCCACAGACGATAAAGCTCCATGACATCAGCCAGTAAGGAAGATTCAAGCCCAATTACTCAATTGTTTCTGACAACTGTTTAACTAAAGCTCTGGCTATTTATGGAGGGTTCTTCTTTAAACACGCATATAAAGACTGCAGTCCTTTAAACAGGTCACAGACCTTTTGCATTGTTCGGAACCTTCCATTGATGCAATTAGACGCAACAATGCATGCAGGGAAATCTGTGCGCATATTCATAGCGCCATTGGAAACTGGGTCAAGTATTGTAGTGGCTCACATATCAGCTACTTTAATTGTATAAACGGCTTAGTAATCTGAGAGCGGTTTCTGGTCAAGCCATGATTTGTTTTGGAATAATGTCTTAGACGTGCCTATTATATGAATGTCAGTGGGGTTGAAGCATCCAGTTGCGCATCAGTAGCACGATCTGATCCATCCATCTATCTGACTGAAAGAGGAATGGTGAGCTTTATTTGTTTGCACTGGACATTTGGTCTAAGTGCGACATCCACTTTATCAGGACGGCAGGACGTTTGCATGGAAAGGCGGATCTGGTGGTGAAATCAATATGAAGCCCATTCAGGGCTGTTCGCTGACCCCTCATCAGCACCGATCCCGTATCTCTTTCATTATCATGTCTGGCTGTGGCATGTCAACCTTTCTTAAGCCTCGAGTAGATGATAGATAATGAATGAAGCCACAGACTGAGTGTGCCGCCACTGCCACGGCGCAATTTAATCTCCCACGGCCGCTGCTTGATGCAAAAAGGGTTTCTTGAATCTGGTCAAAGGGATCTTCACTGGAGCACTCGGTGTGCGAGACGAAAGAGGAAATACTGAAGCGTCACTAAATGGAAATGCAAAAATAATGACCGTTTGCATAAGAGCCGAACACTCAAGTGGTCGGAGTTCAGTGGCAGAGAGAGATTCCGGTCCCTTCATCAGCTTTAAGAGAAAAGACATGCATTATTGCTAACAGAAGTAACAAAAGCCATCATTATGTTATATTGTTTTTTTTGTTTTTGCTTTCGTCCTTTTGAAGCCATCATCATGAAAAACTGATTGTGTGGCAAGAACAATGTATATATATATATATATATGGCATGAAAAATTTAATGGCATTAGGGTAAGTAAATAATGACAGAATTTGCATTTTGGATTGAACTATCCACTTAAATCAAACCTAATCTCTTTTTTCCTAAAAAACAAAACAAAAACACTTTTAATGCCTTATTTTCCAGTTAAAATATCTAAATAGTTTTTACAAAGATATATTTGAGAATCAGCGTTGTTGTCAATATTTTAATAATATTATAATGAATAGTTTTAATAATATTTTGAATTTTTCATTTTTGTTGTCTTAAATGCCTAAATAATTCTTTTTAATTTTTTTTTATTTCAGGTATAGTTATTTTAGTGCTAGAAACAAAAAGAAAGAAAGAAAAAATGAAAAAAAATAAAGAAAAGGAAAAAAATATATGCCTAACTTGCTGAAATAAGTAAAATTTTTATACGTTGACATTTAATTTTATTAATCCGATTTATTTAATGTTTTTATTTTTATTTTAGTGAAAAAAATACTAAAATCTCGATTTAAAAAATTCTTTATTTAAAAAACAAAAACAAAAATTACTTTTAAAAACCAATAACAGTATTTAAATAATATTACAATAATATTTTTGAGAAGCAATATAATACTTTGCTTTCAGACTGCAACTTGAACACAAGTGCATTTGACCTTATTTGTTTGTTTGTATTTGTGCTTGTTTATATGTAAAACAAGTACAAATATCTGCGAAAGCAGTAAGACGAAATAAACTCGCATTACAGCTACATTCTCTAAAAAAAACATCTTAACATCTTTTGCATCTTGTTACAAGGATATTTTAGTTATTTAAAGTGTAATCAAAATGTCAAAAAGCCAAACTCAAAAACATATTAAGAAGCTATTTTCACAACGCAAGCAGTTTTTTATAAAATAGTTGCAGTGCAGCCTAACAAAACACTGTTTGGTTTCAAGATAAACAGAGCTCGGTTGCTTTGGCCTGACAGAACTATGTTTAACCGAGGACTTCTGGGCATCGAACCGACTCTTGATGGAGAATTTAATGGACTGTCACCATCAATAGAAGCTCTGCACCGGTGCATCATGGGCCACGGTTTTACAAGCACCCAGAGTGGCTAATGAATTGGACAGGGTGAGCATCCCACATGGAGGGGAGAAGTGAAGAGGTGGTAAAATTGACCATCCAGTCGAATTAGTCATCCTGCACGGACTCTAAAACACTTGTCATTAAGTTATAAGGGCTGTCGTTCACGCTTAAGCCACAGGGCCTCCGAGGTCCGACATTAACCCCGGTAAAAGTCCCATCCCAACGTGTATATGGTTCCAAAGAGCGAGCTCAAGTAACGATCGATACCCCAAACAAACAGATAATTTCTGGCCACTTCAGACATGACGAGCCAAGAGCTGAAATTCCATCCCGTCATGAGGCCCTCCTTCCTTCACGAAGCACTGTAAAGAGAACCAAATACACTCAACACGCATCCTTACAACAGCATCTAACCGCCAGCACACAAAAGCCAGGATTAGGAGATGCTGCAAAGACTGACACCTCCAGAGCTGCTGACGGAGTGTGTGGGTTCGGGCTACGGTGATTAGGCCGAATCAAATTGTCGCTATTCATTTTGGACGGTGAGTGTGCGGGCAGCTTTTTGTCTCAGCGGCCCGTTTCAAACCGACAGGCTGCAGTTTTTAAAATCCACACACAAAACGCCATCTGGATCACGGAGGAAACAGGGAAAGTTTCAGCAAACATGTTCTGAATTGTATTTTGGCTGAATAGGTTGAGCGTGTTAGATGTTACATAAACATTATTTTGAAGCTGTATTCAGAGCGGTTTGACCCATGCAGAAAATGCCATGTTTTGGAATGGAACAGTCTATAAAACCTATTGAATCGTATTTGATACACCAAGCTTTTAAGACACATATACAGGGGTACAGTATATATGAAAAAACGTAGCCAGAGGCACAAACTGAGCAAATCTATGCTATCTGATGCGGATTCTGGACAGAAAGTAAGATGAAATTGTGATAGCTTGTAAGATAAGTAAATCAGATCTTTATAGCAGTGTAGCAAACTAATATAAATAGCATATAAATATCACTTGTTACCCATAGCTCCCAATAATAAAGTAGGTACGGAAAGTATATTCAGACCCGCTTAAATTATTCACTCTTTGTTATATTGCAGCCATTTTCATGTTAATTTTTTCCCCTTATTAATGTACACACAGCACCCCATATTGACATAAAAACACAGAATTGTAGACATTTTTGCTGATTTATTAAAAAAGAAAAACTGAAATATCACATGGTCATAAGTATTCAGACCCTTTGCTCAGTATTTAGTAGAAGCACCCTTTTGATCAAATACAGCCATGAGTCTTTTTGGAAAAGATCCAACAAGTTTTCACACCTGGATTTGGAGATTCTCCGCTATTCGTCCTTGCAGATCCTCTCCAGTTCTGTCAGGTTGGATGGTAAACGTTGGTGGACAGCCATTTTTAAGTCTCTACAGAAATACTCTGGTTTAAGTCTGGGCTCTGGCTGGGCCATTCAAGAACAGTCACAGAGTGGTTGTGAAGTCACTCCTTCATTATTTTAGCTGTGCTTAGGGTCATTGTCTTGTTGGAAGGTAAACCTTCGGCCCAGTCAGAGGTCCTGAGCACTCTGGAGAAGGTTTTGGTCCAGGATATCCCTGTACTTGGCCACATTCATCTTTCCCTCGATTGCAGCCAGTCGTCCTGTCCCTGCAGCTGAAAGACACCCCCACAGCATGATGCTGCTCCACCATGCTGCACTGTTGGGACTGTATTGGAGGTGATGAGCAGTGCCTGGTTTTCTCCGCACATACCGCTTAGAATTAAGACCAAAAAGTTCTGTCTTGGTCTCATCAGACCAGAGAATCTTATTTCTCACCATCTTGGAGTCCTTTAGGTGTTTTTAGCAAACTTCATGCAGGCTTTCATGTGTCTTGCTCTGAGGAGAGGCTTCTGTCGGGTCACTCTGCCATAAAGACCCGACTGGTGGAGGACTGCAGTGATGGGTGACTTTCTCTCATCTAGGGATAGATAAAAAACAATGAAAGATTTCACAACATTTTTTTATAATAATAATACATTTTTATATACTATTCATTATTATAAACATATTATTTTTTTTTATTTTATGATTTCACTGAAAAACGTACATACAACTGAAAGTCAAGAAGGGAAATCCCACATCTGACTTTGTAAGAAAAGCAGTATAATATAAATGAACTTTGAACTCTTTCCCTCATTGGCTTTTACGCACAACAAAAGCTTTCATTCATTACCACTATCTGCCTGTGACTCTTAAGAGCGTCTTTTTATCAAATCTCGGGGGAAAAAGCTTCTCACTATCTCTTCTAGACTGACGTATAGGATCAGTTGCACAAAAATGGGGCCATTTCAGGATAGATTTCGTCTTCTTTCTCGATTTAGACTCAGATAAACGGTTCTCTAGGAACGGATTTAAACCTACAGTACCTCGATTCATCCAATCTCAATTAAGAGGATCTTCCTCTTCCTGTGTCCTATCACACTGCTGCAATGACACGCTGTGTCCCATCCGGGCGGATTTTCTTACTAACAGATGAGGAGAATCAATACATCCTTTTACAGCTTTACACTACACCTGCCAGAGCACAAAGACAAAGGAGGAGAGCACAGCAAACAAAATCACTGCTGGAACAAAACTCATTTGTAGGACATCCCTGACGGAGGCTTAAACTCAAATGTGGAAAGAGGTTTCTATTTCATCATTTATGTACTCGTGTGTTATTTCAAACATATAAAACAACACTGAATAAGTAACTAAAAACTGTCCATGCTTCTTTCTTATAGTCAAAGTAAATGGGGAAAAAAGCACCATGAACATATCTGTAGGACTCAGACACTACATTTTAAGGTTTCTGAAAAAAATAAAACTGAATTTCATAGAATAAAAATTTAAATGAAATTTAAAAGCATATAAGTAATTGCATAAAAATACACATATTTTTAAAAAGGCAGAAATTCAAAGCATAAAAATTTTATTCATTTACAATAAAAAAATAATTAAATGATAAAACTCCAACTCCAAGCATACAAGAAGTCATTTAAACATAAATTAATAAAATAATTGTAATTAATTTAATTTGAAAATAAATTATTTAATAAAAATAAATAAGCTGACTTTCAAAGCATAAAATAAATAAATGTAAAAAATAAAATTAAAACAAATCAACTTTAAAAGTATCAAATTTATTATATTCAGTTAAATTCAGTTTGATTTAATACAGTTAAATTCAACTCATTTAAATGTAAAAGAATTATATTCAGCGCAAAAAACAAGTGTATTAAAACACTGAAATGTACATAAAATAAATTACAATTACGTTCAAATAGCAGCAAAATTAAATTGAAGTAATAAATGAAATTAAATAAAATCTCATTAAATGTCGTTAAATTACATTAAATGGCATTAAATGAAATTACAGTACTACTGTTTTGCCATGGATATTTGAATACCACAATACCCATGCAATTATGAAGTAATAACATTGGTGAAAACTAAAAACATGTGAGAATCAATGACATTCAGCTACTGAATGGCTTCAGAAGAAGAGAAATTGATGTTCATCTGTTGTGCGTTTGGAGCTTGACAAACTCGGTCCTCATTTATTTTAATTACGGAAAAGAGCACCACAACACCCTGTCTAACATCTATTTCACAAAAAAACTAAATCACTAGCAAACGATGACAGAATCTTCATTTTCAGACGAACTCTGCCTTCAACTTCCTGTTCTCCACAACATCACAGGAGGGTTTTTTCACCACTCACAGTCTCATTAAAAAATGATGCAGGCGTAATTACGAACCTCTGGCGAACATGTTTAGCACGACTCTGAGAAAGAAACCAACTACAGTAGATAATGAACGTCTGGAAGGGAGCTGATCTCAGACAGTCCGGGAAAAGACTAACATGCTCTGTGTAGTTTAATACTTTAATGGGAGCGCAGAGATGAGATGCAGACATGGTCCTCTCGTACAGATGTCCCATGTTGTTAGCTTCCTTTGTAAGACTGAGAGGAGAAGCTATTTATAGACGGCAGCAAAAAGGAATCAAGAAACTAGTAAATTTTTAAAACTAGTGACTCAAGACTCCAATCTCTCAGGCCTCGCTCACCTTTCCTTGCCTCTGCTCTTCCTCTCCCATCTCTGTTATGTCTGTCCAAAGGAGACTGGAGACGCTTCTTATAAGACATGCTTTAAAATAGCATCAGGGTTACGTCACGTCCACACAGCGCAGAACATCACCTCCTGAAGTTCAGACGGTAAGTGTTCTGCATTTAAACATACAACAAGTGTAAACGGTTCAGATCATCTTCTTCACTTACTTACCTTCATGTTGTAAACATGTTTGGGCTTATTTTTATTTATAGCATCCTTTTCTTTCTTTTTTGAAATTATTTGATCTTTCTTGAGCTTGATAGACATAGTCTTACTCTTATTAATTAAAGATAAATAAAATAAAACCTGAAATGTAGAAATAAAGATTGCAAAAATGATCAAATTATATAAAATGAAAAATTCAAAGCATGAATATTAAATTAAAAGTTTTATATTAGAAAAAGGCTAAATACACCTTTAAATATTACAAAAATATCTAATTATTATTAATTATATATATATATATATACACACACAATTTAATAAATATATTAAACAAATAAAAATAAAACAAATAAATATTAATTAAATGCACTAATATATGCATTAATATTCAAAAGTTTAGGGTTAGTTATTTTTCTTTGTAAAAATATAAATTAAAAAATGACAGCAAATACTTTTACATTATTATTATTATTAATTTTTTTAATAAGTGCTGCTTGACTCTTACACTGATTAAAATTAAGGAGAAATAATATTTTAACTTATAATAATATTTCACTTTTTTTTTGTTTGTTTTGTTTTTATTGTATTGACAAGCAAATAAATGCAACCTTGATTAGCATAATTAATAAAAAAAAAAGTACAAACACCAGTTTATTGAAAAGTGGTGTATAAACGTTTTCACGGAAAAAAAAATGCAGTTTAACGAAATTATTTATATTTGAACTGTTCCTTTAAGGAAATTAAGCTTGGATATAAGATCACTACTGACATTAAAGTCTTGATGTTACAGTACGCAGTTACTCAATAACTCTAATTAACTACAAGTGCTTAATGTGTGGGGAATACTGGAGCTAATATAGATTTCAATTAGAAATCAGATAATATTACATAACACATAATGAAAGATAACCATCCCGAGAAAGATGCCAAAAACAAACGTTGAATTAAGTGACATTTTGTCACATTGGGACGTCCCGCTGTGCCACGCTCTCCAGGAACAGCTTGTGACAGATCTTGTCCACACACTTCAGCCTCACACACACACCAGCAGATCTTAGCTGGCACAACACGCATTCTCATTTTTTTTTACGCATTCAGTGTGAAAGTCAGACTCCGTTCCACTCTGATGTCACGTTCAACATTTCTCATCTGTTGACAAGAAATAATTGAGTTATATTTCGTTGTGACAGGCTGAGGACAAGCGAATGATTGCCTCCATTTTTCTTCATCAGTCCTTTGTTACCTTCTGTTTGGTTTGTATTACACATCTGCTCACAGCCAACAAGTGCTGAAGACATCAGACAAGACCTCCAAGACCTTCAGTCGGCACATTCAAGATGAAGAATGTCATTTTTGACCTGATATAATCAAACAATGTTACAAAAATGATTGATTTTGAACACTTTTCTATCCTCTCTGCTATTTTAATTCGATCCCAGTATACATCCAGAATAAAAAAGCTGATTTTTGTTATACAACAAAAATTCTGATAAAATACAATCAATAATCTAGCTGCATCACTGTGTGGTTTGGAGCCTGCAATACGTCCTGCCATAAGCAGCTAACGCGTAGTGAGAGCAGCAGAGAAGATCATTGGTATCCCTTCCCCCTCCCTCCAGGACATCTACAGCACCCGTCTCACCAAAAAAGCTCTTTCCATAGTGGCTGATTCCACCCACCCAATGCAAAGCTTCTTCATCCTGGTGCTATCAGGGAGGAGACTGCGGTGTCTCCAGGCCAGGACCAGCAGACTGAAGGACAGCTTCATCCATCAACTCTCTCCCGGCTCTGCCCCCACTCCCCTCTTCTGCCCCACGGTCTTTCTGAACTCTGACACACACACACACACACACACTCTCACTCACTGTCCTGCACCAGTCACTTTGTGTAGCATTGGACTGCTAACTACCTCCCATAAGACTCTTGTCTGTTACAAGGCTGCTCTCTATCACTTTATCATACTTACAAGCTCCATTTGCACAATTTGTCTACATTTGCAAGGGGGCTCACTAAACAAAAAACACAGCTGTGGATCATTCAGGTAACAATCAAGGGGATGTAAACTTTTGAACGGGGTCATTTTAACTTATGTTACAATAACATGCATTTTGTACGATCCTACTACTTATTTTTGTAAAATAATTGACATTTTGCAGATTCTGAAAGGGGGGTGTAAACTTTTGTCCTCAACTGCAGACGCGAAGAAAATGAAAAAGACTCAACAGAATTAAAAAGAATAAGCATATGTAGATTTTCTATACACTCTTAAAAATAAAGGTTCTTTATTGGAATCAATGGTTCCACAAAGAACTTTTAGCATCCATGCAATCTTTTCATTCTAGAGCTAAAAGGTTCTATAGATTATTCAAATGTTCTTCACACAGGAAAAAAAAGGTATATAAATCAGTGGTTCTTACTGAAAGATTCTTTGGGGGACTAAAAACTGGTTCTTCTATGGCATCACTGTGAAAACCCTTTATTTTTAAGAGTCTAGTACTACAACTGAATAAACCACATGAACATGTGATGCTAGATTAAAAAATATTACTAGCATAAGTCTCCAATAAGTTTGAGCCACTCTGGATCTGTATTTCTGAATATGCATTCATTTGATTACAATTA
>JAUCMS010000145.1:4012932-4025060 GCA_032357445.1 Enteromius radiatus | reverse complement strand
GCAAGGGTGGCGTTTTCAGATTTATCCACTTTGGGACCCGGTTTCAAAAAATAGCAGATTCAGTCTCCTAAAACGCCTGATCCATGTGGACGGGGCCTTAAAAGCAAAATAAGAGGTCTTTGAGGGTCAGAAATCTGGCTGATAAGCAAGTGATCAAATACTTATTTGACACAGTAATTTCCAAATAAATTATTAAACAAATCATACAATGTAATTTCCAGATTTTTCTTTCTCCAGATTCTGTCTCTCACAGTGGAAATGCACTTATGCTGAAAAGTGTAAATATAAAAAAATATAAATGTAAAAATACATAAATGTATATCTGTAAATATTAAAAAATACATACTGTATCTGTGTGTATTTATATATACACATAATAAATATACACAGTACACATACATATTATATGTAAACAAAAACTTTTATTTTGGATGCGATGAAATCATAATTAATCGTTTGACAGCACTAAATTAAAGACTTGAAATTAAACTGAAGGATAAGGATGCAACGACTAACTCAACTCAAAATGCTATACGATTCACAATACAGGTTTTGCGATACAAATTTCTTACCATTTTTTAAGAAAATGAGATTTAAAGGGTTAGTTCACTCAAATTCTGCCATTTATTATTCACCCTCGTGTTGTTCTAAACCCTAAGGCCTTCATTCATCTTCCAAACAGAAATTAAGATATTTTTTGATGAAACCCGAAAGCTTTTTGACCATGCATAGGCAGCCACCATGCTCAAATGAATAGTAGTGAAGACATCATTGTAACAGTCCATGTGGCATCAGTGATTCAGAGTAATTACGGACAGAATTTACATTTTTGGGTGAACTAATTCAATTCAAATCAAAAACCAATTCAACAACTCTGAATTCTGCACAACTCTGGTCCTCAACAGTGGATTGCGAGCTAAAATGGCCTACTGCATGTGGGAAGAAAAAGATAAGTGAACATGGTTACAGTGGAATATCACACCAACCAGAGCCTGGCCTTGAAGAACGTCCTCTTCAGGCTTTAAAGCACCAACGCAAGATAACAGCAAGCATACGATTACCATGTGAGTCCCACAAAAAAATGCTGGCCACTTCTTAGCAAGCCTCATTGGGAATCTCCTCAGGCCGGTGCAGGAGTCAGCAGTCTTGAATCAGTCAAACTGGCAGATCTTGCACAGCGGCTGCAACCTCTCAGCCATCTCTCACTGGAGACACGGCACTTAACCGAAACCTCTGCCAGGGGGCGAACAGGCAATTTCAATCTCGACAACAAGGTTCCTTCCTTGTTCTCAGCCATGTGTTATTCCCAGTTACAGATGTGACCCCTTCTTTCGAGGGATCTGTGTGGATATTGATGATCTGTTCTTCACATATTTGTTCTTGCTACCTCTGCGAGCAGAGTGCCCATTAGCACCCACTCCCGGCAGTGTAATTCTCTCTAAAGTGGCCAAAATTTGCTTGTAGAGGGAAGAAAAATAATTCTGCTGTGACTCACATTCACTCCCATTATCTCTGTGGGTTCTGGAGCTATAGGGCACACGGTAAGGATAGTTTCTTCCTTAAATGATGTAGCAGGAAGAAGCCGGAGTTTACTTCACGCTTCGGTAGAGGCCTACAACATGGTGCAAGTAGGCTGGCAGAGGGTTTCCAGACTGCAGTGGCGTCTCACCCCAGCTGACTTCTTCTAGCAGCACTTAGGTGGAGCGAAGGCTGTGCACGCCTGACTGCGGCATGTTGCTGAATGGCTGGTTAGTGGAGGCTGCGCAAATAAACCATCCTACAGCTGTATGACGTCACACACGTGCGGAGCGCTACAGAAAAACATTCATATTGCCTACCACTGCTTAACGGATGACATTTTCAGTGTTTGTCCTAACGAATATGAGATGATCTTATTGCTAGGAGCATGTGTCCTGAAATACCGCAGTGTTGTAATGCAATGTCACAGGGCAAACGTTTGGGAACAATCCGCAAAACCTTCTATGCAATCCTCGCTTTGACAGAAAAATGTTTTGGAAAGATCTGGCAAGTGAAGATTGAACAACACCCTCAAGGTGGCATACATATGAGCTGCTTCCTGGCTTCCATTTCCTCAACAAACTGAAACAGCTACTGAATTAAACATTCATTAATATTTGCCCACTGCTGCTTGAAGGGTTAGTTCACCCAAAATTGAAAATTTTACTCACCCTCAATGCACCTAGTTTGTGAATCCAATCGGAGTTATATTAAAAACTGTCCAGGCCCCTACAAGCCTTTCCATGGGTATAAACTGATGTTTGCTCTATACAGTCCTGAAGACGTTAAATAAAACGTCCGTCACACTGGCTCTGGGGTAACCTCCTGTAGTGAATCCATGTGTTTTTGTAAGATAAATATTCATATTTCAGATGTAATAAACAAAGACTGGTTTACCTTTGCTAAATTAAGGAGTTTATTAATAAAGTTTCCTTTGTTCCTACATTTCCCAGAGACACGTGTGTTATGCATACATACTACGACATACGTCTGAATGTCTTTCTCTTACCACAGTCAGGAGAAGTGGGGAAAAAAAGTGTTTATTACATTTGAAATATGGATTTGATACAGTACATCTAACAAAAATGCATGGATTCACTACAGGAGGCCTTTATTCACCTCCTGGATCCATGTGAGCAACATTTTATTACAGATCCACGCACTTTATTTAACGTCTTCCAAACTGTATACAGCAAATACCCATTTATCCACATTGAAATGCTCAGAGGGGCCAGGACAATTTTTAATATTACTCTTAAGAAAGTCACATATACCTGCTTTAAAGGTGAGTAAAACACAGGCAAATTTCATCTTTGGGTGAACTATACCTTTAATGGTTGCAATTTTCAGGATACGGAATTATGATGGGGTTTGTGGGATTGAACTGTATTGTCGCAAGCTAGACATCTGGGATAACCCTTACAATCCGCAGCACCTTCTATACAATCCCCACTTATTAGAGAGAAATATTACAGAAAGTTCTGGCAAGTGAAGGGTCAACAATACCCCCAAAGTGGTATACATCTGGCTTATCTGAGGTGCTTCCTGAATTTCCTCAACACACTGGCGATAATGGAAACCACTACTGACTCAAAAGGCTACGTCTGAGATAGAATGTCGCACTGTTTCATTTGTTATATCACTGGCATGAATTTACGGCGAGCCGCATTGGTGTAAGGATAAAATAGAAGGAGGGGAGAGAGGACGGAGAAGAGGAGACAAGAGGGGCGCTCAGTCTTTCTGCTGCATTATTGAGGATGAGTGTTGGGTTCACTGAGGCATGTCAGCATTCTGAATCATTTACATCCTGCTAATGTCAGCTCTCATCTAGTGCTGCTACCTTCTGCATCCTTTCTTCATTTTTCTATGGAGTCTCCACCTCCCCATTTTTACATCTCCCTGGGTCTATCCTCAATTATTGTAAGAGATGAAGGCTCATTTCCAACGCTATTCAGAAAGACTATTCTGGTTATACCTGAACTAGATGGAAATGAAAAGAAGAAAAAAGAAAATCACATTGGGCTGTGATGAATAGAATAAATAGAATATGGGCAGATACTGTACAATATTATCTTTTATATCGATTTTAATACTAAAACATTGATACTAAACAATCTTCTCTCTATTTATATCAAAATGGGCAAAAAAAAGTGTCTTTACATGAACATGCTTGTTTTGTAAGCTCTCCCGACACCCCAAAGGAGATCTTAAACTTTTATAGCACAATATTTACAATTAGACGACACCAGCCTTAATGGAATCTAGTCTGCCATTAAATGTTAAATCAGTCAGTCATGAAATTAAAACAGGAAAACACACAGGGGGGAAAGACAGGAAGACGCAACATTACCACCTCCACTCCGTTCGCAGGGAAACACAAGAGAAGCCTTGCTTTAAATGAGGCAAAAAAAAAAAAAAAGAAAGTTTGAAATGATAATCACAGACTCTTTATGTTTGTTGCAGCTTGCAGGATGCAGATAAGCTGCAAGCAAATATGTATATTTCATATTTACCCATTTAGAGACACAGACATACACCAGTAGCTTGAGGTCACAACCTCAAGCTCATTAACATACCACCCACTTTAGTATTCAGCTTCTTCGCTGCCACAAAATGGTATGAACTACTCGGATTATTCAATCAGATTTAATTTAGGCTACATGTACAAACATGAACCTTAAAGGTGCAACATCAGCCCATTTAATTCAGAATGGTAATAGAGAAGGTGGAAATTGGTCATGTGACACTGGAGTACAAGAAACCTTGACAAACATCATAACAGACTGCAGATGGGTGGATGGTAACAATATACAATAAGCTCAATATTCAGTTGTAAACATTATTTTTTGCAAACTCATGTTTGTTCATTACACACTCGCTAATGGTAATTTAAAATGCATCAGTATAAATCAAAATGAGTGCTGTCAAATGATTAATTGCATCCAATATAAAAGGTTTCATTTACATTATGTGTATACAGTGTATATTTATTGTGTACACATATAAATACAAACACATGCATGCATATATTTATGAACAATATGCTGTTTATATATTAAATATGTTTATATATATATATATATATATATAAAACAGCAAATATAAGAATATGGATATATAAATGCACAAAGTAAATATATACTGCATGTGTGTGTATGTACATATACATAAGAAATATACACAATATATATCCATATATTATATAAACAAAAACTTGTATTTTAGATGAGCTTAATAGTGATTAACTGACAGCATTAAGGAAAATAACATTGGATGGATGGATTAATAAATATATTTTTCATAGTTAGCTCATGATGCATTAACAAATTGAAACACAAGTGTCACATATATACAAATATATAAAGTTTTAGTTTCTGTTGGTGAACTAAGGATGGGCTTCCAGTTTTAAGGCTCTGTGGCAGCTGAAAAGTACCAGTGCTATTTTTTTCAGGAGACTGATATGTTTTTTTTTTTTCCCTACAAGATCTTTGTGAGTTTGAGTGCAGAAATCCAGTGTTTTAGACCAAACTTTTATGAGAGAATCTCTGCCAATATTATTGAGTTGGACTGTTTTCATGCACACAACCAAACCAAGCTGTCAAAAGTTGCTCCGGATGGTTCCAAATTCTAAAAACGGGTCATGTGTCAGAACCGTGTTCAGTCCACTGGAAAAGTGACTTTTACTGGAACTTTTTCAAAGAAGGCTTGCAAGAAAGAGTTCATAGAAAGTGAGTTTATAGACCACTTTCTGCGCAGCATCTATGACAATAAAGACTAATTTAAGGCAACAAAAAATAAAAATATGAAAAATAATATTCGCAATGGGAAATGCCCTGGCAATCAGAAATAAAACTAAATATGCTATGTCGAAATAACTGTATGTAGCAAACAAACTTTTGCTCTGCCTTGACAGATCTTGAACTACATCCAAGTATTTTTGTTGAGAAATGTACTCCAAGACTGTATTTTTGAAAAGATGCTACCTCATATCTTGCCATTACATTTAGCACTGTCACATCCTACTGCCAGAACACAATTAACTATTGATTAATCATGAATACAACCCAACCCCAGTAATGATATTCTCAAAATGATTTTATAAATCACCAAAGCAAAAAACTGCTGGAACTAGATATAAAGAGACTCAATCTGTTCTCGAGGTCAATGTTTATGTTCACTTAAAGACAGACACATAACAAGGGATTGTTCAATTCCAATCCATTAAAAAGCAACATAAGAATAAAACACAGTAGTCTGCACTCATATCTCCCATACATTAAAAAAAGTTTCATATTATTTTAAGCTGCAAAGTGCTTTTTTAAAGAATACCTAAGAATGGTACAGTGGCACCAAAACAGTAGCATTATAAATAGAACCAATAAAACATTTAGCTGTACTTTATGCAAGAGTTCAGGCATAAAAATAGGACAAAAAATACTGTACAATAAAAAAATCTCTGTATCAGCCCTTTATTTTTAACAAACCTGTATTGAATAGTGTAGGGTCTTTATCTGTGCTGATACAACAAAGTGACAACCACATGTGTAATACTCCTTAGAATAAAAGCACAATCACTATCACCTATCACATGACCTCATCTGTAAACCTACATATCAGGTGCTTTCAGAAAACAAGCACGTCTGAGGCTGTGAACAATGACAAAGAGGGAGAGAGAAAGCCGCTTACCTCTTCTGCTGTCCATGACGTACGTCTCAATAATGGCACTCTTTTTACAGATGTCATCGGCCATTGAGGCGCAGCTGACCTCCAAGTGTTTCACCTGAACAAAGAGCGCAAAGATATGATCTGCAATAAACTGCCACACATAAAGTGTGATAAACACGATACAGAAGCGCACAGGTGTGGACACTGTGATCACTGCCACTGTGACTGGATTTAGCTTAAATGCTGTATAAATTTAGTCAATATCATACGATATTAATTTTATTGTAGTCAGTTTGCTAAAAATTAATCTCACAACAATCCTCTTGAAATGTTTTTCAAAGAAGTCTCTTCTACTCTTCAAGGACGCATTTCTTTGATCAAATGTACAGTAAAAATAACAACATTGTAAAATATTATTTCAACTGAATATAAAATGTTTTGGAGAGGTGAAAATAGTGATGCTTAATATTTTATGTGGAAACCATTATATATATATATATATATCTGACTATCCCCTAACTTCATTAGCAGCGTGTATGAGTGAAAAAAAATGTGATTGGCTATATAAATAGATTACATAAATATATTAAAATGTAATATTTTAATTTAAACACACAAACATCAATTAATTTAAACAAATGTATCAACTACTTTATATTTAATCTTAGACTTTAAAATGAAAACAACCTTCATGAGACATTTTGTGAAATCCAGATGAGTTATGAAATAACACGTTTAATGTGACAGGCACTGACATTTGAGCTTACAGTATTACGTCTCTTTGAAGCAGAAAGGGTGATGTAACTTGTCAAAGCCGTAACTACATATTTTCATTCCAATAGTTACTAACCAAGACCAATCGATTAAAATGTGAAAACGTCAATACCTGTATGCATATTTCATGATTCAGAGACACAATTCAGCACTTACAGCCCCCTATGGAGCACACAGCAGAACTGCCTCGGTGAAGGTTTGGTGCAGTACTGCAAACCTGGGCTGTTCCACAAGAGTTTTCCAAGTAACATGAGACTATAATGATGTTTAAAACACCATACCTTCTCCTCCAGCATCCACTTCTCCTGTTGGACCTCAGCAAGTCTCTGGAAGAGCTCACTGACCTCGTCGTCTGAAAGGTCAGCAGGTCGCTGGGACTGAGGGCTGCTGGTGTTAGACTGTGGAGAGACAAACAAAACTTCTGAAAATATGTTGAAAAGACGAGCTTATATCAATATGAATGTTTTAGCAGTGGCGTTAAAAACAGCATTCACAGGACTGACAAAAACACTGGATTTACTAAACTTGTTATATGCTCCACAGAAGCCCCCCCAAAAAAGTAATCAGACTGGTTATTGTTAACAAGAGCTATTAAAAATCATTTTGGTTACTTGAAATTAAATGAAATAAAATGCTAAGGGCCAGATTTACCATCAGTTTTCGTAAGCTCAAACTCTCATTTGGCATTAATAAACTACTGTCAGGATTTACTAAACACACCCAGTGGGAAAGTAACGCTGAAAAGACAAGAACAGAGTTTTTTGGGTTTTTTTACTCATCTTTATAAATATGCATTTGTAGGATTTTCTATTGGGAAATGTATTTATAAATCACGCAACAACTTACCTACTAAGATTTGTGCCATTATTAAGTGGTAATTTGCACCGCTCTTTATAAACTGTGCTGGTCATTATAGAAATGAGATGTTGCATCTGTGTTCTTTAACATGCACCTTGTCATTAAACCACCTGCAGAATTTTCCCCTCCCATAAGCACTTTCCATGGAGTTGCATGCTAACGCTAACTCGCCTATTTAGTAAATCTGGCCCTAAGACTTGGGCCAGAAAACTTCAAATGAACACTAGAATGTGCCTTGACAACTAATTTAAACTAATTTAAGTACTAGAGCTAAAAAATAGTACTAAAGAACCAAAAGTGCAGTACTATTGTACTAACATCACTAAAAACTCAAATTGAAAAATAAAGCTAAATAGAAAACAACTAATAAAAATAAATTATTTCAGTTTAAGTTAAAGTTAAATGCTAAAAAAAGCTACAAATGAAGCTAATTCAAAATAATAAAGTAATAAATACTATAATAGTATGCAGGTTTGAAACCATATAATAGTATTTATCTTTTTTAAACATATATGCTTTGTGAACTATCCCTTTGAGACTGTCTGTAATTTAACACCGTGTCGTTTGACGTCATATGAAAGTCACGAGAAGGAATTCCACCAGTCTCGTACGCGTGGTGGTCCTATTCTGTCCCTCAGTGTTTTTCAGGGCGTTTCAAGGAGCTGGAGACAATCCAATCAAATGAAAGTCGACTCGTCCCAGAGACTCTCAACGTCCCCTGTGTGTACTATTTTCATCCCATGAGTCTCATTTTCCCTCTGGCTTAAAAAAAAAAAGAATTTCCCTTACTGAAAGTTGATGACAATTCTCCTTTAGCATCTCTCAAATATGCCTAATATGCATTATGTTTCAAATTAACTGCATAGAATGGGAGTCTGTGCTTTGATAAAAGCATTTGAAAGTCAACCAGATGATTCAGTCTGTAGCCCAAATGTTGAGTACGAGTTGCACGGTGAAGTTTAAAACTTTGTAGCTTTAGCAAACAGAAATAATTACTCAAATGCACCTCAAAGTTCCTGTTTTTCTTCACCAAAGAACACTAATGTCCCACAAGATAGTCCAGCATGTCACGACAACCATTATTTTCTCCCCTGTTTCTTCACAGGAACAGTGTATTTATGGAATTTACACTGTTCGGGAGTTTATTAATAGCTTCTAGAGGAAGGAAATGCTCCTGGGAGCCAGAGAAAAAGAAGCGTAAAGTGTGGCGACTGTATTTGCAAGGGTCGTTGGCCCCCAGTGGGCGGTGCTACCTTATTGGTGCTGGGAGCCGAAGCCCCGTCTTTCATGATCTCTCTGTAGCTGAAGGAGGAGATACTACTGCTGTCACCCGTCTGCTGCGTACGGCTCGGCGAACTGATCTCAGACAACACCAGCTCCTCCAGACCTGCAAATACATGATGCAAAAAGAGGAACATTTTTAGAGCTAAATCACCAAGTGTATGTTTAATGTCAACAGTATGTTTAAGCATACTAGGCTGCTGTCAGGACAAGCCTTTATGCAAAATGGAAACACCTGCATCAATTACATGAGCTGGTAAGTATATAACCATAAGAAACAAGTTATGCATTGAGAAGAACAGCACAAACAAGAAAACTTATCAAGTTGCTTTAAACTATATGTTAATGAGTTATTTTGTAGCACTCAATATTAAGCACGCCTCATGTTTAGGGGAACTCGGATTGTGCTTATTTACTGCAGCTGCTCACTCTAAATCATATTTCAGAAGCTTTTAAATCATTAATGCATGTTGACATGAATAGTATTGTTTCTTTTAATATATTTTTTGAACATATAATCAATATTACATCCAGTCCTAATAACTATACAACAGCAGTTTCCAGAAACAGGTAACTGGGGATGCTAGTTGGGATGCTGCCTTAGAAGAATGCTCACTAGGTATTTGAACAAAGCTATAAATGCTGCTTTTAAAAAAAAGAAAGTTATAAAAAGAATGCAATAATAAACTCTAACTGTTTAGTGCAAAGTTGTTACTGTTTTCCCCCCACAGATTGGACCTGTGAACCAAAACACATTTTGAAATCTCTTTGAAAAAGCGTGTGTGGACTTTCAAACCCTTCTGGACATTTGACAAAGATAAAGCTCCCTACTTTAAAATGTCTGATTCTAAACTTTCTGTAGAGCAACCATTAAACATTTAGTATACTTTAAATTATAAATGGCTCAAAAGAGGAGTGCCCTGGCACTGCCAACAATCTACAGAGAGCAAATGCACGTATGCATGGATCTGTGGCACATTTTTAGAGGGGCTCCATCAAATATTTACAGCACCCAACTCTCCCTCCTTGTTGTGTGTGGAGCAAACGAATGAATACACCTAAAAAGTTCCTATTAAGTTGAGACAGTATTCAAGTCGAGTATTGATTTTGAGACAGAATTCAACCACTGGACTTTTATGTAGTCCTAGTCTCACATGACCAGACCTTCAGACTGATGGCTAAAGGTCTGGAATACATGGTGGCATTCACTGATTAAGGCCTGCCCATGAGCTCGTTTGACCGACATGTCAAACAACCAATCAGTTTTTTTTTCACATTCGAGTTTCCGAGTGTGCCACGGCACCTTTCTAAACTCCTGAAGTGTTTCCACTTTTGTGTGCCATATCCATCATGTTTAACCAACTTTCTGGGGCCATGACGTCTGTGGCTGAGACTAAAGGCCGGGACACACCAAACTAATGATCTGTCATTGGCTCTCTAGTCAGTTTGGAGTGTTCCACTCAACGGCTCTCATTGCCTCTTGTTGGCCCAATTCAGCATGTTGAACCAGCGTCGGGAACATCGGGGAAATTAAGAACTCTGATTGGATGTCTAGTTTTGTGAGTGAGTCAGTACCAGAGAATTCAAGCGAAAGTGATGAAAACGAATAAGTAAATGAAGGTGGCACAAACAGGAAACTGTTACAATGTTAGGCAATCTTACCCAAACATTCCAATACGTGAACATTATCATGAAATGAAGAAAGTTCTAAACGTTGCTGAAATTCAAATGATACGCAAGTACTTAATACTTAATATCTAATAAAAAAGGGGCAGAAAGAAAAAAAAAACCTAACCCTTAAGGTTTTTATTTGCTATGACATCAACATGAGTTGTGAAAATGCTTTTATAAATAAAATTGATATTGACTTGATATCTCAAAAAAGTGAAAAGGGCAGCTGAAGGAAAAAAAAAAAGCATTCACAACCCATTTTACTGTATTTCAAGTTACGCTCAATGACGAAAAGAAATAGGGCAAGGGAAAGCAATTTATCGGATTGTGAAAAGTGAGCCAAAAATCTCAAAGATATGAAATAACACCACTGTAATGTGAAAGAAAAACTACATTAATGTAATCTGCCTTCTTGGAAAAACTATTTATAACCAATGAGCCGATGCAGAAAAGTGAACTGCTCAACATCCCACAGGAACCTGATGCAAGAACAAAGCTGAGGAGCTCTTTGGAATTCACTTCAGGTGGTAAGAACAAGCTTTGGGTTCGTCTCATTTGTAGCGATTTGCAGTAGGGGAGGAGCCGTCTTCATCTGCTGCCTTATTTATGTGCAGCGCCACATATTTACTTACCTGCTTTGAATTTTTCATTCATGCCGCCCGTGTGATGAAATAGCAGCTGCAGAGACTATCGCAGTTTAAATCACCTGAGAGGGTGGTTGACGGCTCTAAAAAGCTCTATTCCCTGTACTAACAATGCTTTATATGATGATGGAGGTGGTATGTCTCAAAATCTTAAGAGAACGTGTTCACCTGTGCGGGTCTTAGTGTTGGTTAGGATTTCCTGCAGCCGCTCCTGGAGTTTATCAGCTCTTTTTCTCTCCAGATGGAGCTGCCTCTTCAAATCTTTCAGCTGTAGACACAACATGACAGGTATTATTTTGATGTCTGATGGACATTTAGCTTGATGGACATTTAGCAGACTAGACCAGTCTATACACAGCGGCCCCAAATGTATTTGGACACCTTAGCCAAACTTAAAGGTATAGTTCACCAAAAAAACGAAAATTCTGTTGCTATCTTGTATGAATTTCTTTCTTCTGCTAAACACTAAAGATATTTTGAAGAATGCATGCAACCAAAGAGTTGATTTTCTGTACTGAACTCACAGTATTTTTTCTTTCTATATTATGTAAATGAATTAGTATCGTTTGGTTACCCATATTCTTCTAAATATCTTCCTTTATGATTAGCAGAAGAAACAAACTCATACAGGTTTGTAAATTATATAGTGCTGGGCAATGATTAATCGCGATTAATCGCATCCAAAATAAAAGTTTTTCTTTACATAATATATTTGTA
>JAUCMS010000145.1:3987557-4012832 GCA_032357445.1 Enteromius radiatus | reverse complement strand
TGGTTACCCATATTCTTCTAAATATCTTCCTTTATGATTAGCAGAAGAAACAAACTCATACAGGTTTGTAAATTATAACAATTTTTCATTTTTGCATTACCTACCTCTATCTTAAATGCCTAGATAACACTGCATTACATTGCAAAATGGCAACACACAAACACACAGAGTATATACTAGAGACAACAATTTCACATCAACATCCTGTCCATCCATTTTCCCGCAGTAGCACAGCAAAATCCTTTTGTTTTTGTCGGAAGGAGAAAAGAGGGGAAGATCTATGAAATTTCATCCATTCTGTGGCCAAAATCACTTTGAGTAAGAAGGAACTTCCCAGAGGGACTGCATTTGTAACTTAATAAACAGTGCGACTAAATAATGCCATAGAAAAACTATAACCAAAAATTTTATTGAGCTAAAAGTATGGACAGGTTCTGAAGCTGGAAACACACACACACACACACACTCACACAAAATGTCAAACGAGATTCTATTGATGAAACAGCTGCAGCGTTAATGAAAGCTGATCGACCCTCGTCAATGGGAGGTCTGGTTTCAGGTCTGTAGGGCAGAGAGGTGTCCTGCCCATCGCCTGGGACTATTTTAATTCACTTTCTGGGAAATGGAGAGAGGGAAAGCCCTGACTCATCTCTTTCTCCTTGCTGGATTGCCTACTTACCACTGAACTACCTTTTTTCTCCAGGATTCTCTGTCCATCAACTGTATCCTTATTCTCCTGAAATACACACAAAAAAGATCTTTAGTTCATCGAATCATCTTTATTTTCAAAACTATCATCAAATTATTATTTACAAACAACTTTTCAGTTTAGTTTGAAATGTTTAATTTAGTTAAAGTTTATTCTCTTTCACTTTTATACGTTTAAAAAAGTGCATTGCAGAAATAATGTTTTTGAATAGTCTTATATGCTCAATTTATCTGATCAAAAATACATTAAAACAGCAATATTGCAAAATGTTATTCAAATCAAAATAGCTATTTTCCATTTAAATATTTTATAAAGGTAATTTATTCCATTGAGGCAAAGCTGAATTTTAAAGTCTTCTGTGTCACATGGTCCTTCAGAAATCTTTTTAACATGCTAATTTAAGACACATAGATGTGCAAAATATTTCATTGGAAGCCCTTATACATTTTTAAAAGATTTAATATTTAATAAATACAACGTTTTAAAAAACATTTATTAAAATAGAAATCTTGTAAACAATCTTTTAATTGTTAATTAATAATCCATCTTAAAAAAATAATAATAATAAAATTTTAAAAAAAAATCGTACTCCCTCCTCAAAAAGTTTATGACGTAATTTATGATGCTTTAAATCTTACTTTTAGTATACAATAACAACCACAAGTAACTTTAGAATAAGGCAAGTCCAAATGAACTAACCTAAAAATATTCAGATCAGACGAGGAAACACCAATTTTGCATTTCTGAAAACCAAACATCCTCCAGGAGCTGCTGGCACCAGATGCTCACACAAAGAACAATCTCATCCTACTGTTGAGTCATGCATCGTTCTTGAGTCACATTTGAAATTACTGGTGAGCTTCAGTGATCACACCCCCATAACATCCTCCATCTGAGTTGTGCCTTATTTAGCATCTTAAAAACACATGGTTCTCAACATGCTGAAGAACAAACGCTCCAGCAGAGCCACTAGGAGACTATGCAGAGTGCTACCAAAGAGTGCATTCTGTTCTCGCACCTGTTTGAGTTTGCTGATTGTGTTGTTGAGTTCTTCTCTTTCTTTCTGCATCTCCGTCACTTGCTGTTTGACTGCCTCCACCTCTGCAGCTTTGGCCTGAGAAAAAGCGGGAAGATATGCTAATTCAGTCATTCAAATGCACAGTGGATGAATTCTGGACAGAATTAGCCCAATGAGCTGTATTTACTTCTTCAAAACCCAGATTGGTCAGACTTGAAAAGTAGGATATGATATTACTGGGTAATCTTATTAATGCTCATTTGTTTTCCAGCCAGCTTACATGGCTATTTTAAGCCAAAGAAGAGTATAAAAGAAGTAAAAAAGTAGTAAGAAGTATTAATAGTAAAATACATTTTATTACATTCATACATACAGTGCACACCCACACACACACATATATATATATAAATATGTATGAATGAAACAGACCTTTGTTTCTGTTGTTTTCTTAAAACTAATATACAAAACGTTTTGGCACAAATAAAACTATTTCTGTTGGTTATGTCAGCACGAAAGAAAAGTTCTAAAGAAAATAAATTCTGTTCTCAAAATCTTTCATCAAAAAAACTTCTGCTTCTGAAATAACTTTTCTTTTGTGCTGACATAACCTAGGCTTTGCAGGCATGAACGGTAATATCATATCCAACTTTTTATGATCTAGGTGGATAAAATCACGTCAGGCCAGGAGTGACTGGCTAAAGGACTTTATTGGTAGTTCAGGTCAGCAGAATCAGAAATTAAATGCCATCAAATGTACTCCATCTACTTCACTGAAAGCCAAAGTAATTTTAGGAGATTCAACCTTGGGTTTCCAAAACCTTATTGAGAAAATCTTAATTTTTGCCCACCTACAGATGGTAAACATATTTCATGAAATTCATATTGTCATTTAAGCTCATTAAGTACAATTCTATGTGAAGCAATCATCCATCAAGTCAATGAGGCGTGACAGAGTTCTGATGTGTTCCTGAGAATATGTACGAAGACAACAAATCTGCTAAATATAGCTTCACCACTCATTACTTCATCTGCTTTAGATTGACTGTGCTCTATTGAGTGTGGTCAAACACCAAATGTGTTTTTTGATTGCATCCAAAAGCTTACCTCCAGCTGGAGTGTGTGATCTTTCTGTAACCGCTGGATCTCTTCTGCATGGTCCAGTTTGTTCTTTTCCATGGTCTCCTGCTCAAACCACAAACAAATGAAACTAATATCAAGCATTAATCACCAAGAAATCCAAGAGGGACATTATTTTAAGTATTTTTAGGTAAATCAACTAAAAACTTTTACCAGCTGACAGTTTCAAAACCTATAACTTTCAATTTTGAAATTAGTTTTTTACCTTTATCTTTCAGACTTTAAAGTTACAGGCTATAAAACTGACAGATGATGAAAACAAGTGCATCTTAATTTGATAAGAAATTGAATTCCAACAATAAATCCACTATAAATGCTCTTTACCATTTGGCATTGTAAAGTCTGTAACACAGATAATGACAAAAACAACACTGACATCATGTGGTCAGAATGATACTGATGTAGTCACACGTAAACAGCAAAAGAGTTTCCATCTCTGAGATGACTGTTAACACACAGCACCTCTGCTTCCTTGAGTCTGCGCTCAAACCAGCCCTTCGTCCCCTCCATAGACTGAACCTGAGCTTTCAACTCCTCCACATATGGCTGAAGACCTTCCAGCTCTTTGGTACGAGCCTGAAAAAAACAAAACAACAAAATTGAGAGAAGAACTTTAGCAGATTTTTGTCCCAAGTACACAGATACAATCCACCTGGAGAAAGCTGAGGTTAAGTGCTTTGGTTAAATGTTCGTGTCTCCACCTACAAGTTCTCAACCTACAACCCACAAAGTTTCCTCACTTTCTCATCTCGTAGCTGTGAGCGGATCTCCTCTTCCGTGCGGTTCTTCTCCTCGTGGAGGCCACGGAGCTCCTTCTCATAGCGGGCCCTGATGCTCAGCACTTCCTTCTCATGCTGCAAGCGCACATCGCTGAGCTCCTCTTTGTGCCGAGACTTCTCCTGCGCCATTTCAATGGCCAGTTCATCCAGCATGACCTTACGCTTATCCGCAGTCTAGAAGAACAAGAGTAACAGTGACTTTCTTCTCTAGAAATTGAAATGGCAAAGAACATTAGACACAAACTTGCCTTTAAGCCTGCTGTTTTTTCTAAAGCTATGTCTGTCAAGTCTTTTTTAGACAGTTTTAGTTTAAAAGGATGATCTACATTGCTACAGCCCGTTCAGGAAGATGGTTGAAAATGATTATGTTAAATTGTAAAGACCTTGACTAACATCACAGTAGATTCTAGAGGGAAGAAAAAAAATAATAATAAAAAAAAACTTTACAAAAGAGCTCCAAAGGTGAAGCTTCCAGAGCTCGTTTGTGGCTAAATCCGATTGTGGCTTTTACATTAATAAAGTCATTATGATGGTCAAAAGATCAAAGCATTAACTGATGAAAGACCCAGCAGAGTGAACTATTCACTAAAGAAGCTTAAATGAAGATTGAGATAGCGGGTGCAGCAAACGTTTACCTGCCGCAACGAGAACTGACTGAATTTTTAAAAGGATCAGAAGGTAAAAAGAAGGATTGTGTGTGTCGTCACCTTTCTGGCCTCCTCTAACTCCTGCTGTAGCTTGTCCTTCTGCAGACCCAGTTCAGTGAGCTGCTCCAGAAGTCGACTGTTCGCTCGGTTTGACTCCTGATCAGCAAGAAGTAGTCAAATCATTTTTATGAAAGCCCTGAATGCAAATGCTAAAACACATATTTTACTTAACTATATTATGAAAGGATTCTAACGGGGTAATATGATGCTGCTAAAAAGAACATTAGCACCTCCAGCATTCAAAAGTGACCAAAACATCAGGCAGAAAGCATGCCCAGGTGTTGTAGGGAGGTCATACAGGCACGTGGAGGCCACACACACTACTGAGCTCCATTTTGACTTGTTTTAAGGACAATACGTCAAAGTTGGATCAGCCTGTAGTGTGTTTTTCCACTTTCCAGACCTTCATGGGTTAATAAATTTGATTTCCATTAATAATTTTTGTGTGATTTTGTTGTTAGCACATTCAACTATGTAAAGAACAAAGTGTTTGATAAGAATATTTCATTCATTCAGATCTAGGATGTGTTATTTTAGTGTTCCCTTTATTTTTTTGAGCAGTGTATAATATTAACTGACAATATTAGAGCACAATGATTTTGGATTAAATATATATATATTTTATTAAGAAAAAAAGTATTTTAATTTGCTTTTTATAATTAACAGGTGCCAAAATACCTGCAGCTGTGAGTTGAGATCATCTTTCTGTGCCAGGAAGCTCTCTTGTTCAGTGCGTCTCTGCTGAAGCTCTGCATTTAGTGCCAGACTTTGCTCTCTCAGCAAATTCAGTTCCTGAGTCTTTACTGTTTGGATCTGTAAAACACACACAGAGTGTTTCAGATATACACCCCAAAGACAACCGAATTAAGTCTTATTCAGGTAGAATTCAATGTATAAGCATGAAAATGCCTACAGACAACAAAAGAAGAATTATTAAGGAACAAAAAATACTAGAGGGCAGCTGAGAAATGCAATTCAGCACAGTGCTGAATACAACATAAATATAAATGTACTCATGAGTGCTTTCAAGCCAAATATAAACCTTCATGCATGATGCAATACATATATTTATGTATTAATATGTGAACATACATACACGCATGCAAAAAAAAAAAATAAAAAATAATAATAATAATAAGGCTAAACAAAAACACACAGGCATAAATATATTAATAACAGAAACTTTTTAAAACTGCAGCCTTAGAGTGCTCTTAGGCTTTGGTCTCATATTTTATACAGAGTGTTAAATTAAATTATTTATACGTATTTAAATATATTTAAATATTAATATTTATGTATAGCTAACAAACGATAATGGATTCCCAGGGAGCGCATGTACTAATGTAAATATATACCTTAAATTGCAATGTTAGTCGTTCTGAATTAAATAAACAGTCAATGATTTTGGCTGGTGAGCAATAAACTAAAACAGTATTTAAATATGTAGTTTTGAATTTCAGTTTTAAGTTATGACAGATACTTAGATTACAGACACTAATCAGACCGCGATTAGAAATTCATATAAAACCAGATTTAAAAAAAAACAAGGTAAAACTTTATTGCAAGGTTACACGCTACATGTACAAACTATTATAACAACTACAAATCATGCATAATTACATGCACGTTACCCTGAGCCAACAATATAGATACATCAAAGAAACTGGTGTGAATTGAGAGTGATTTGTCTAAAAACTTCAGTTTTTAGTAGTAATACAGGCAGTGACAATAAAGTTGATAAAAGTGACATTAGTATGTGTGTGTGAACAGTCAGTGGTACAAAGAGAACGTGTGTTAGACCAGACACAGTCATTGAGTGAAGATGATGCAGGAAGTGGAGTTGATGAAGGTCGTGATTCTGTATCATGGTCAGGTACCTGTTCTAGCGCTGCTAGATTTGTCCTGAGAGCATCGTTCTCACTCAGCATGCCCTCCACCTGCTCCTGACTGACTGCGCTCTGACACGCTACCTGCAGCTCCGCCCAAACACAAAACCAGCCCACAAGACCCAGAGACAGAGAGAGAAAGAAGAAAAGAAGAAAATAACACCAAATTAAGGAACAAGAACGAATTAAAGATTGAAATAAAAGAACAAAAGAGTACAGTACAATGAGAGGAAGATTGTGTTCATCAAAAAGATAGAAAAAAAGAGAATTAATGAATAAGAATAAGTTTGAAAAAAAAACATTATGTAAAAAAAAAAAATGTATAAACAATTTGGGGGGAAAAAAAGGAGAAGAAAAGAAAAAGAAAAAAAAAAACACATGAAAAACAAAAGAAAAAAAAATATTAAAAATTAACATTTTGAAGAAACACACATTTTTAAATATAAAATAAAAAAAACATAACAGAAACAAAAAAACGGAATACAAGGAAGAGAACATGCACAGAGAAAGAAGATGATGTGATTGATGAACAAAGATGTGTCCAGTAGCAGCGTGGGATTGTGGGGAGAGTGTTGAAGATGATGAACAAGAAGAATAAAGCCCAAGGGGGAGAGTGAGACCAAGAGATGATAAAGAAAGAATGCCCAAAACAAGTGAAAAGAAGAGAGAAGAAAACAGGTCGAGTTAGAAAATCCACATCAAACAGAAGCGACCCAGTCAAGCAGTTCTGAATGGAAAAACAGAACAGGGAGGTTCTTCATCCTTATCTGCTTGCTGCTCATTAGAGGCAGCTGCTTAATTAAGATTTGTGACCTCACGGAGGAAGTGAAAGACATTTGTGGTGGCAGGACCTACAGCAGGGCCGACGGCAGTATAAGAGTGGTCTTTCCCTCAGGGGCCCCAGCGGAGCGCGTGTGCCCCTGAGCCACCTGCACTGAGCCCCACTAATCCTTAATTACTCAGCTGATCCTGAGCACCATCATCCATAAACGCTCAATTAAACAGGCTGCTCTCTGGGTAATTATAAACTTTACCAACTTCTCCTTAAGCACAAAGAGTTTGCTATCAGCAGAAAGACCGGTGTGTCTTCTGGTTCATATTAAAGGGATAGTCAGGCCAAATTAATATTCAGTAACTTTTTACTCACCCTTATGTTGCTCCAAACCTATTTGACTTAGTTTAACAAACTTTCTTAAAAGCAAAAAGGAGACATTTTGAAGTATGTTTAAAATAAAATACACTTAGTAATTATAAGTCTTCTGAACTCACAATGAATCTTTTTCATTTATATTTGTTGACAATTTTGGCAAATGATATAATAGTAACTTATTAGCATTCATGAATATTCAAATACAGTGTAAAGTAGTTTAAAAACTGGTTTGTCTTTAAACCAACCAACATATAAAAATATAAATATGCAATTAAATTAATAATTACTATAACTATAATAACAATTACATAATTTTTCAATTTAATGATAAATATATGATGATAAAAACGCCCATTAATATATTTTCTGAATAAAAATGTGTTTTAATATCATTTAACATCCTATTAAAATGTGTTTAAATTCTTACATAAATCACACGTTATTACTCCAGAAGACTTGGACACTATGAAAAGTTTTACTGTGCTCTTTTGTTATTTTTGGAGCTCAAATACATGGCGTCCACATTCACTTTCATTGCACTGAAAAATTAATTGCTTGCTTTCTTTCATTTATAAACCTGTTAGTAAACAGCGAACCAGCAGATGCGGAAATTGCAGATTAAATCTCTGGAGATGCACTAACGACCATCTGTGATAGAATGAACATTAAAAGAAATGCTAAATGAAGATTTTAACCTATTAATCTTCTGTATTCTTCCTATTAGTGCCTTGTTTGGAATGTAACAATCTGCAGTATGTGCTGTATACTATACAGCATGCAACATTAAAAGATGTTAAACGTGCTTGCATGACCAAACTACACTAGTTTCTTTAATAATTTTTAACCAATCTTGTGCACTACCTGATCTTTGAGCGCATGGATGGCCATCTCATGCTCTTTCTGTTTACTCTGCAACTGCTCCTTCAGTTCAGCGACGTTCTGAAATCACACACAGGCAGGAAGATTCAATGCATTTTTAGTATGACAGTGATGGATGCAGCAGCGTGTCTACGCTCCATTAATCTCTGCAGATGTGCCTCAGTGCCAGAGTCTGATTCTGAAGCACTGACTGCAGTCTTGAGCCCACTCCCAAGGGTTTGCAAATGTTTATCATCATACTCCCTTAGTGGCCATCCATCGATCGAGAAGTGCAACAAATGGCCTTTAATATTAGGGAATTTGGCAGGGTGGGCCTGAGCGGATCTCACCTGGTTGGCGGTCATTAAATCTGTCTGCAATTTCTGCACACGAAGGTTTATGGATTTAAGCTCCTCCTCTTTCCTCTGTTGGATCTCATCAATTTTAGTCCTGTGGAAACAAATGCATCATATGCTGTGAGGGCTTTGATGTGACTAATGTGCAGTTGGGTCTATTTCCAGGCATCATGAGATGAATACCAAAATAAATCTGCAAATTCAGCACGAAAAACATCATGGGGGAGTGTAAATGACATCATGGGAACACATGTAATATAGAGTTGGTGGGTTCCAGACACAGAATTGGCATTAAAAACTTCACAGATAAATAGCTATAAATTACAAAAACCGTAAGAGTGAAATTAAATTGAATGTGCTTTAAAGAGTAGTTTAACCAAAAATGAAAATTGACCAAAAATACTCACCCTCAGGCCCTTCCAAATGATAGATGAGTTTCTTTATTGGAACAGATTTGTAGAAATGTGAGATGGTCACATAGATATAGATATAGGTATCGCGGCCCATAGAAACAGTCACTAATGAGGCATCTATGTATATCTTTGTGACCGCATTGGAGTATGTGGTGTATAAAAGGTCAAAAATGATCTAAATACTGTTGCTTCGTGTTAACACCTCAATGTATCGTAACAAGCATTTAATTTGGTTTCGTCTGTGTATTTTGTTTTTACTCTTACAGCTTTGGAACGTTTGGTTGCCATTGACTTTCATTATATGACTGACAGACTGCAAAGATTTGAGTTAAAAATGTTCTACTGAAGTCACCTACATCTTGGATGCCCTGGGGGTAAGCAGATAAACATCACATTTTCATTTTTGGGTGAATTATCCCTTTGAGTGATGAACTGAAGTTGTGTGGATTACTTATGGATTATTGCAATGTTTTAATCAGCTGTTTGGACTGTCATTCTGACGGCACCCACTCACTGCAGAGGATCCATTGGTTAGCAAGCAACGAAATGCTACATTTCTCCAAAACTGTTCTAATGAATGAACAAACTCATCTTCATCTTGTATGACCCAAGCGTGAGCATGAGCAGAGGTATTTTTAAGTCAAATGGAAATTTTTTCAATATTCAGAGGTATCAAACACTCCTTAATTTAGTGCCCAAAAGTCAGAAGTACACTACCCACAGCCCTGATTCAAAATTCACCAATCAGGTTTGTAGGCAAGTAGTTTGTTTCTTTGGTTTTTCATTTTGAATGAAATGTAAAAAAAAAAAAAAAATCTTCAGGTTCAAGCCTTATAACCCTTCTCTGAGAAAATAAATGGGAAATACATTTCCGGAACCCAGGCTGCTAAAAACTCTCCATTGAGCTTTAACACTGCTCTGCTGGGTTTGTCTTTCTCACCTGCTGTCATTGTAAAGTGCTTCCTTCTCAACTTGCAGTCGCTGGAAGCTGTAAGAGAAGCATAAAGAGACTTGAATCCTCATTGGCCCTAAAAAAAAAAACCCATACAGCAGTGATAAATAACAGGCAGCATCTCCTGATAAAGGAAAACAGGTCCATGTTGACCAGAGGGTTGCGGATGGGAGGCAGTCTGTGCTGATACAGCAGTCTACAATGAGTGCCAGCACAACAAGTTCACGTTCAGACTCATTACTTTGACACGGAGACTGTCGCTAAGCCACAGCTGAGTTACCACGACACCTAGAAGGGAACACTAAGGGGTGATGTAATCACACTGAGCGTTCTGATTGGCTGAGAGCCACTGTGCAGAGTAAGAGGACTCAAGTTAAACGGGGGATTGAAAGTCATTTATCTTGCGCTTGAGGAGGCAATGTGTTCAAATGTAACATCGTCCATTAATATAGTGCTTAACTTTCATTTTTCCATATTTCAGCAGGTTTTGCGTAAAATCACTCCATCACTGTCTTCCTCAATTAATCACAGCAAGCTGTAGTCTTGCACAGGCTTAAAGTTATTTACTCACTCAGTTATTTGGCCTAAAGTTTTTTTTACCCATAAAGAAAAGAATATCTCTCTTATGGTACGTTCATCATCACGTTGGACATTACATGTAATTTTACGATAGTATACCGTTTTTGGAAGTGAAAAAGACTTTATAATTCACAGCGAATAACTGTAATTTGACATTCCCAGAATACCCTTTGTTACACCTCAAATTTGATGTTTTTTTCATGTTAATCACTGCTTGTGACAGGCTTTGGTTTATCATGTGGCTTTCTCAGTTGCCATTTTTTATTGTAAATTTTCGACAATATGCATAAAGAGGAAGTGGAAATGAAAAAAGTGACAATAAAGATAAGGAAAAAATCTTTAATAAAGGTTTGACAACTGAAAATAGGCTTGCATGTCTCGAAATTAAGTCAATTTTGGGCCATAAAGAAAAGTTGGTCACACTTTATTTAAAGGTCCAATTCTTGCAAACCACTGACACCAGCTTTTGCCTCAGTAAAGTTCTAATTTGAAGCTTAATAATTAGTTTATTATTAGGTAGGATTAGAATATGGCCATGACAAGTACTAATAAACAGTCATGTTAATAATATGCCTGCTAATAAGCAACTAAAAAGTTTCAGACTATGTTAGGTGAAAAATATATGCACATTCAACTGGACAGTTCACCTATAAAAGAAATGACATTCTGCCTTATGACCTTCTGTCTTTTTCAGAACATGAAAGGATAAATGCAAAAAAGTCCTGCTTGAACGTATTCATAAAGAACCGCAACTAGCCTCAAGCCTTAAAGAAAAATATCAAGTATCATTGAATAATCCCATTCGACTCGCATATCCAAGTCCTCTGAAGGCATAGATAGTGTTGACAAAATGAATCGATCTGAAATTTAAATGATTATTTAGCGAGAGTTCTGACCTTGGCCACTGGTCTTTCTGTTCAAGACTGTGTGTTCAGGAATCCACATAAATGCCGAAATTTATTTTAGCAAAAGCCCACCAGCGCAAGGTTAATCAAAATGTGACACACAGCTCCTGGGAAATTATGCAGATACTTTCTTCTCTGAGGTGAATATCTCTGTTCTGATTGTTCTCAGAGCACAGTCGTGCACAGCAGACCAATAACCAAGAGCAGTATATTCACTAAATATTAGCCTAAATTAACCCCAAAAATATTATAGCCTTTTCATATGCCACCAGAACAACTGGAAAATATGGTATTTATAAAATGAAAGAGCTTTGAACACAAAACATAAAAAAAGCATGAAAGAAACTTACCTCTCTTGTTTTTTCTTCAACTTATCAGACAACTAAAAAAAACAAACAAACAAAAAACATATTATAACTGGCATTATTAATCACTGATATAATCACATACATGCTGAAACACACACAACACTTACCTTAGCATTTTCTTCTTGTAGTTTTGTGATTTCTGCCTGCTTGGACATCTGAAAATTAAAATAAATAAGTCTTGTATGGGAGTTAAAATGTAAATAAACATTAAAAAAAAGATACAATCTGCTCTTTGAAAAAAGTAAATCTATCAGAATCAAACAAAAATACAAATAAAATATTTAAAGCTGCAATTGAAAATACAAAAAAGAATGATTAAATTAAAAATATATATTTTTAATAAGCAAATTATCCATTAGCCCTAGAAACATTACAAATATTCAAACCTGCAAAATGCCAGTTTAATCATAGGTATGAAAGTATTCTCTGGAGTAAGGCGAGCGTGAAGGTGTCCAAAATTAGCACCCATGGCGAGGGTAAAAATACACCCTCATCAGCAAAACGAATCCTAGCACTTTTGTCCTTTTGTCTGTTTCCTGCTGTCATGGGTATTTAGAGGGCAAAACTGATGTTTTTACCTCTAGTGTCTGGAGTTGTTCCCTCAGTAAGCATTTCTCCTCCTTTTCCGTTTGAAGCTTTAATGCCACCTCTGAAACCGAGTGTTAACAGATATTAATGCACACAACTCCTAAAATATCTTGAGTTTGAGAAGTGTTCAACTGATGCTCAGTCAAAGTCAAGTCTTTGCGCTGCTATTTGAAGATCCAGAACACAACCTTCCCTGGTTCTACTCCGTTAACTCTTCAGCGAGTTTGATAAGGTCACAACTTTAAAAGGAACTTGTCAGAAAGATGTACTCACCGCTGAGTTCATTATCTCGCTGTTCCGGTTTGATGCTTTGCACTTGCACTTCGGACTAGATTTAAAAAAAACCAACAAAAAAAAAACACTTTTTTCACAGCAGAAGATTTTAACAGCAGCAGGTTTGGTTTCTACAAAGGGCTCCACATACGAAACCCCAGTAAATATAGCAGAAAGGAAATCACTTTATGAACGCTGCCTGTGTACATGGAAACAAGATGACCCCAATTACGTCTGTAATAAATGTTACAGGACTTGCACTGATGAGTCATTCACTGCAAGTTATTCTAAAGAAGATTTCTTAATATTTTATTAGACTTTCTCACTAGACTGCGTTTGCATGTCGCATCTTATGCACATCTATGTTGTATTTTTAGACTGTTGTGCAAAGTTGTTAAATAAATAAATAAATAAATCATATCTCAAGATGCACAGACCCTTAAAAAAAGTGTTCTGCTGATTTTAAGCAAGTACATCAGGCTGGGAAATAATATTAACCACTAACATCATAACCTACTTATTTTTATTATACAATCAGTATAAAATCAAGACCAATTCTACATTATTTCCCGCTGGATATTCTGTTTTAATTTCAAGAAATTGCACCATATTATGGTATTGGGAATGTTTAAAAAAAAAATAAAAAGTGACAAACTATATAAAGAATAACCGATTTGCTGCAGGCCACATTTTCACAAATTTGGTAATGCTAATGAATGGGGTGTGGTGGTCAAACACTAGACTCCTGTTCAGTGTCCTTATATTCCCTTTCCTGGACTGATCTCATAGAAAAAGCTGATGGTGGTGTCTCTGCCGTGTCTGGCCACAGTTCATCCAGCAGCTGTAACCCCTGCATTAAACATGACCTCTGAGAACTCCTCCTGATAAAGAGTGCAGCACTGAGCAGCTGAATAATTGATTTACTCTGAAACTCTACTGTTAGGATACTCTGACTGAGTAAACTAACTTGTTTACTTTGACTGAAACTGGTATTTTTAGCAAGTCGCTTAGGAATATCCAACTGTTCACCAAACTTAACACACACACCAGGAGATGCATGACAATCACACTCGACTGCAGTATAGATGGCTTCATCGATTGTTATCCGAGAGCTCTGGTATTCCTGCACATGGTGTAATTATTATACCAGCAGAAGCTGCAGTCCTTTCATTACATTGGTTCTTTCACTCTGAACCTCCACTGTATGATACAGCAACCCAACCCCGGTGAGAGTGAGATCTGTTACCTGATCAATCTGATCATTTCCTGAGGCCGAAGGGTCATCACTATGACCGCTGGCATCTGATTGGACACCATTAGTGCCAGACGATCCATCGATGAGAGCTGGTTTTCCATTATTAACTTCTACACATTCTTGAAGTGCTGAATAGATGCACAGAGAATACTTTAATCTAGCTCACTTCTGAATTCTTAGACTAAATTTTACAAATTGGACTGTATGTATAAGCTTCTCTAACCTTTTAATTTCTTCTGCAGGGCGGCGTTTTCAGCCTGTAGACGCAGGAGCTCAGCATCCACTGGACCAGAGGCAGGGCTGGAGGCGGGTCCTTCTGTCCCTTGACCCTCACTTAGTCTCCGATTCTCTAATTCTAACTGCTCGATCTGGGAACATAACTACAACATAGGGCAAAACATCAGAAATCATCACTTGTTTGATTCTGGTGTGACAACATTTGATGGGCATGTATTGTCTTCTATGATGTGCAACTTTTTTGTTTTAAAAAATTAATATGTTTATTCAAGAGGAAAACATTAAATTGCTAAAGTGGCATAAAAGACATTTATAATATAATGCTTTTATTTCAAATAAAAGTTCTACTTAACTTTCTGTTTCATATTTTAAAACTAATATTTTTAAATATTCAAATGGTTTCTGAAGGATTAAGTGATGCTGAAGATTGGAGTAAGGGCTGCTAAAAATGTAGCTTTGCCATTACAACGATAAATCACAATTTCAAATATATTCAAATAAAAACTGTTAAAATTGTAAAAAAATATATTTTAAAATATTACTGCTTTTTCTTTATTTTTTATTTAAAACGCAGACTTGGTGAGCACAAAAAAAAAACAAAATTACAATATTTTATTGATCTAAAAGATTTTAACTTGTCTATACAGTGTATATTGATTCTTGCATAGAAACTCTGTTCATTTTGATTTCTGTTATACTTGTGCATAAAGTGACTTGGTTCACATGCTCATGGCCATGACAGGGGTTAAATATTGTGTGTGTGCTCAGCACCTTGGACAGCTCTTGCATGAGGGTGCTGTTCTGCAGTCTGAAGTCATCTTCCTGACTGTGTAACTTGCCCTGAAGCATTTTATTCTCACTGAGTAAGGCATCTACCTCCTGAAAGTGGAAAAAAAATACAGCATGGTTACCAGACAGGGATGTTTCCCATACCACATAACATTTGTATTCATAGCAATTAATGTTAGGGAAAAGAAAAATCTCACCTGTGCTTTCTTGCTCTTGTTCAAAGCCTGAGGATGAAAATGAACATATTATCTAAGCTAAAAAAGAATCAATCATAAAATACCACCAATAGATTTTGTTTCTCCATCAGAACAGATTTGGAATAATTTTGCATAAATCATATCACTTGCTCACAAATGAATCCTCCGTAGTGAATGGGTGCAGTAAAAACATTACAATCCACAGAAATCCAGTCCACTTCCTCCAGTAAAAAAAGTCCATCCCTCAATGACCACTGACATAAAAATCCACTAACATGTTTGTTTAGACATGTTTTGGAGTGGTTTTACTTGGAAATGGTGTTTGATCTGTGTATATTTCTTCCCTGATTAAGACATTTTCAAAGGAGAAAGCAATATTATGGATACAGGATTCATATTTTACCCATAGTTTTAAATGACAAACAGCTTTATGATGGATTTGTTTCTTACAAACACACAGCTTTTCAAGACATTAATTGATAGACTGAAGTTGTATTGATTTCCTGCAAATTCTTGTGATGTTCTTCTCAGCTGTTTGGACTAATTCTGACGGCACCCATTCACTGCAAAGGACCCACTGATGAGTAAACGATGTAATGATAAATACATTTTTAACTACTGCTTTAAAAATTAACTATGCAAAACTAGTATGACCAAATAGAACTACTTTTAGCAAACGTCTTCAAAGTTACAATTTATACAGACTTCTGAGTGGTTTGGCAACGCTGAGTCACAGACACAATGTATCACATTATCTTACAACATGACCAAGACAAGTGACTTAGTGTTGCAAAGCATGCAAACTGTCTAATTCATTCTGTTAAAAAAAAAAAAAAAAAAAAAAGGACCTCGAGGAGAAAAACAAGGAACAGGCCAGAACAGTCAATTACTCCCAGCCCATTAAAAGAGAAGGCAAGAAAACAGCACACAAAGCAAATCACAAGGCCTGCAGTAAAGCTTGACCTCTATCTCATGGCAATGACCTGCTGAAAAACCAAGGAAAGCTACTACCTTCTGCGCTTTGACATAGTCTTTCTCCAGGTTCAAGGTCTTCTGACGGACACTGTTGAGTTCTGGAACACACCATAAATATAGTTATAACATAACAATAAATTCACTTGTTGTAATCATACACAAATACATGCATTTATGACTTCAGTTCACTGATAAACAGGGTAGGACCGCCAAGTAACTGTTAACATAACTGTAAACAACACATAGGCTAGCGTTGAAATCATTTCTATACACTTTGCAAATCTTGTTTTGTTTTTGCATTTCATAACTGTCAAAGTTCATTCCATAATTCTGGAATTCAGTTGTATTATTACTCCATAATTCCACAGATTCATTAACAGGACAAGTTTTAATAAATTGATAATCAAATTTTCATTAAAAAAAATTCTGAAACATCATTTTAAAATGTCTGAATTCATATATCTAAAGACAAAAATATTTACTTTGAAGAATTTGCACAAATTGATATGTGAACAACACATTTGCATGTTAATGGTTCACTGAACACATGGTCACAGGACATGCATTTAAATAATTATTTCGATTTCTTATATATATATATATATATATATATATATATACACTTTGCCTTAAAATTATTTATTCATTTTAAATTTTACAGGTTTATAAGCAAAAGATAACCTAACTTATGTATTCTAATCTTCTTTAAGTATTTTGATCAATATATTAGATCACATTAAGTTCAATATTTGTAAGTACATACATTTTGACTTAATGCCCAATGATGTTTGAACTAGACCAAGTTACAAGTTACACAGAACTGGTGAAACCAGCCCCAGGCCCTCAGACAACTCATTATTGACTGACAGAATTAGAACATCTATCTTTATATATCTTCCCCAATGCGTATTCAATTATGAAATAAATTAGTATTAATTAATATATTAGTACATTTCATTGAGCTCTCAGTTACCAATAGGACAGTTAACTCTCAAAACTTTTTGACAGAATTAAACGGATATACCCAAAATAAGCAATGAAAGTCTAAGGTTCAAGGGAATATGTGTAATGACAACAAATTACAGTCTGTCATGTTAATGACACAAACAAGTCAGCCAGTGTTTTGAATAAGTAAAGGTTTAGGTTTACGTTCTCTACTCACCTGCTGTATTTTTCCGCAGCTCATCAGAGAGTTGGTAGTTCTGTGTTCTCAGCTCCAAGAGCTGAGCCTATAGAACGCACATCAAAATTTCAATTAATATAGCAAAACATACTATCAGAGGTATATTTGAGGTATCTAATATACATACTATTAATGTCTGTAAATAAGAAATAATGATCACGTAGACAACACATCATCAGTCTCTTTTTAGGTTATGAATCATGTTAAAACGGTGAATAATAACGTCTTAAGAGTTTATTTACGCAATGGAAATATTTAATTAAAGAGTCTGGTTGCTATGAAACTGAATATATGCTTCTAGAATATTGTAAACAAGGTGATGCTGAAGCAAAACAGCGATATGATATTTAATAGCCTAACATTCACACGAAAGACGTCTAAAGAAGTAAATGTAAAACACATAAACCCTTTTTATTGTGAAGAAAAGCAATAACATCAGCTGTTTGGTGTGCTAACGGTTAGTAATTGATTATAGGTTAGCCTGCTAACAGGCTAAACACATCTTTATTATATGCCACAAACTCGCCATATAGCGACTAGGTTCCATGTCATTTCAACACACGGTCATTTTATTAGCGTAATTATTACAGACATTAATGAAAAACATCGTAATTGTTCATTAAAATATTTTTTGGCCTTATAAAAGTTAGCTTGTAGGCTAACGGCTACCGCTAACAGAGACCCAATCCGCTCAAATGGACACCAACTTCTTCGGTTTACACATATTCTCAACTGAAATTATTTCTAAACAAGTTAACGATCTCGTATGTGCATTATAGGTTGTACCCGATGTCAAATCCAAGCAAAAATAAAGAGATTTGTACCTGCATACGGTGGAACTCCTCTTCTGACAGTGCTTGCGCCATCTTCACTACAGCAAAGCACTGCTGGACAGAATACAAACTCTCTCTATCTGCTATTACTGTGTTTTCTGTCAGCCTTGTATTAGCAAAATAACTGTCATTCTGATAAGATGAAGAAGGCTAAAGTCGCAGCTTTCTGATGTCGCCCATCTAAAAGCTTTGGCTTATTGACAGAAACCCCACTGTATGTAATGTGTGCACCTGTTCTGTAGATGGCGCACTAACACAATATATTCACTGCTGTATTTGTTGTGACACATGATATGGGCTGTGGCTCAAAAACCTAGTGAGCTAACTACTTAGACGGCATCTGTGTGAGTTGCAGATAACGAGCATTTACTTAGATGTGTCAATTTAAGGTTCTTTTATCACCACAGGCATTTTAACAGTACCTATTCATACCACATATGTATGTATTAAAAGCAATAATATATTTGCATAGTGTTCTGATGTGAACTAGTTATATTATCTAAAATATATCTAAAATCTCAAGCAGCTTCTTAACATTTCGTGTGACAGATTGACATGGTTTTGACTGAAAAGGAAGCAGAAAAGCATAAATGGGTGCTTACTGTTGTAGGAACAGATAAGGAACACATGAGACTCTCATAAGGTTTATAAGTCAATGAACTTTACTGTATTGGTAGAATAAACATGAGTCACTCTAAGTTTTTAAAATTTGTAAATAATTCTGTAATTTGATTTTTAAAAAGTCATGCTATGAATATCACAATTTATGTTTTTAAAGTAGGCCTAGTTCTTAAATATCTTAGCAAAACAAGCAACATTAGCAACATATATAACAATGGTCTATTCAAAATAAATGCTTTCCACACAGACAAAAAGCAAGAATATTTAAGCTTTTCAGTATTGTTAGATTTTATTGATTGTATTTATAGTTTTTATATTACATCATTATTTTCAATGATGAAAAAAATTAACATTACAAATTTACATGACAAAAAATGCAATAAGCAGAACAATGCATGAAAAGTTGAACAGAAAAATTATCATGAATTGGAGAAATGCTATTAGTTAACATGCCACCTATGAACATACAAATAAATCAAACATTAGTTATATTCAATGCATCCACATTTCATAAGAATTTACCATAAAACCTGGACGTAAAACAGCAACTTGTGTGTTGGAAAGTATGTTACCCGAGGCTACAAGAGAGACAGAAGTCCAGTGTCTGATGTGTTTGTTCTGTCTGTGGAGCTCCTGCCAGGCTGCGGGGCAGTGGAGTATTTTGGGAGGTGACAGATAAAGAGACGCTCCTCTTCCTTTTTGATCCATCGCAGGAGTTTAGTGAGCTCGCAGATAGCTGATTTCTTAGTGACGAGCGGAGTAAAGCAGGCGAACATCTCAAACTTGCTAGTGACCTACAAAACAAGAGAGAGAGAGAGTTTAGGAAATACATACAGCATTTAATGCAAATATTATACTATTGAAAGATTTGGGTTTGGCAAGATATTTTTGAAAGAGTCCCTTATATACGGTGTCATCGGCGCACGCCTTTATATAATTAGAATAATAATGGTATATTTATTTCTGTGATGCAAAGTTGAATTTTGAGCAGCACATGATCCTGGAAACACTTGACAGTAAGGTTCATTAGTTAACTCATTTTAGTCAACATGAACTAAGAGTGAACAATGCTTCCAAAGCATATCTCCATCTAGCTAATTTCAGCATTTACTAATGAATTATTAGCATCACAATTGTGCTTTTAACATAATGTACAGTGAACTAAATTGAGCAAACAATGAACAATTGTATTTCTATTATCTAACATTATCAAATATGAATAAATAGTGTAATAAATGTATTGTTCACATGTTAGTTAATGCATTAATGTTAACAAATGATACCTTATTTTAAAGTGTTGCCGAAATCATTTTAATATACTAATATAGTGCTCAATATCATTTTTATTATTTTATTTATATCTTATTATATTTCTTAAATATTTCATCATTATGAAATATGAACAGTTGTGCTACTAATATTTTTATGGAAACCATGATGCGTGTTTTTCCGGATGCTTTGATGAATAGAAAGGGGGGGGAAAATTTAAATCCACTTATATTTATTTTTTTATTTATTTACTGTAATTTTTTTCTTGTTGAACAATGATCAGTTCTATTTCTTGTTGAACATTTTAAACCCAAAACATCCTGATCTATAGAAGTTGTATTGATTTTTCTGAAAACATACCCACGCCAGCAGAGTTTCTTTTCCAACAGAATGGTAGATGAGTTTTAGTGGCCGTGATGTGCTGTGGATACGATTGTGCATGATGCGATACAGATCCAGCAGGCGTATCCTCTCTTCCTGGCTTCTATATGCCACCTCCATCTCTGGACTGAGTAAAGAGATATTAAAATAAAGACATCATACAGTATATCACACTTACAGTGTGTATCGTTGATTGCAAGACGGCCATTATTCATGTATACGTGTCACATGTGACATGGTCGATGCAAACCACATGATAAAAAAAACTCAGTCAATTTGTGATAGACACCATTTAAACCACAGACTGGTTCCACACATCATGTGGTCTTTGATGGATCTAATCATTCAGCTGGTCTTATTTGTTTGCATAAAAGGCACCTCGCAACTGTGTCCGCTCAGGGTCTAAAACATGTGATTAGCCGACTCAAGTGCTTACTGTTGCAGAAAAGGGGTCTAATCTTTCACAGACTGTGGAAATCCTGGCTTATAGGCCATCGTTTATCAGCATTTGTGAGCCATCTGGTGTTTCTGATGGCAAAAAGAACCACTGATTCAGACAAATGAGTCAAAACGCTAATGATTTGTCCATTTGCTTGCGGTTTAATGTTTTTTAGTGACGCATTTTAGCTTGAAGTCAATATTAAACCGCATTGACCTTCAACATTTTTTGAAATTGTAAATAAAAAAGTCTTTGTACTGCACAATTGAACGTTATGGACTTTATTTTTACCTAATAATGAAATTTACTAGAAATTTGCTTCTACACCATTTTTTAGTGGACCTACTGTAATTTCAAGAGAAACTGAATACTCAGAATATTCAGGATATTGATACAGAATATTGAGTCAGATCTAAATAAAAGAGTCTATTTTAATTATATATTTAATGTCGCTCCATAGGTTACTCACCATGTGAACTGTGGCAGCTGGCGATGGTGGTCTAGCATTTTAGAGGGCTTGTAAAGGAAGTGCTTAAGATTAGCTACACCGATATCTTCAACAGAGTATAACTGAGCATTTGCCACCCACTCCAAGGCATTCTGGGATGCAAAAGCTTCCTCGATTTTTCTTTTGCACTCTGCCACGGCATAAAAGGCTTCTCTATCTGTAGACAAAAGAACAAGGCATACAGTACATTCTGGAGGGTCTAGATACGCCACATAAGCATAAAAGTAGCAGTCGTGATTGAACAGAGGCAGGCAGATGGGCGTCCATATCTCTCCAGCCTGAAAAGCAGAGGAGGCCCTGATCAAGTTGAAGAGCAGATGAAGGTCACTGGGTTTTAGTCTAGCATCCTCCAAAACCGTCTTCTCCTGAACGACCGAGACAAGTCGGTTATTGGCAATGAGAAAAGAGAAGACCAGATTCGGGGTGACGGCTTTCTGTAGGATGTGACCGAGGGCGTCTCTGGAAGCGGATGGCAGAGGCAGGCATTGGACGGCTGACAGCATGAAGCTGGGATCAGAATCCATGACATCGAGGAGGCCATCCAGAACCTTCTCCGAGCCAGACAGCAGACGCCGCAGGTCGAAGTTCTTGCGGCGCTCAAAGATGCGGTTTATGCTGGCCTGCGTGAGCATGCTGACTATCTGATGATAAACATGCAGAAGCTCGCTGCGCAGCTGCTGTTCAGACTGACGAGTGGCAGAAACACATACAAACACCAGCGGACCCTTCTGCAAAAAGACCACCGTGTGCTCATCTGAGGGAAACAAGGAAAAAAGGGTAATATTAGCATTCTGTCATTACTATAAATATGCAAAAATGCGTATTAGAAAAATTTTCAAAACAGAAAACCGCTCAAAAATAATTTCTAGATGCACAGACCCTAATTACATGCAGAATCTAAAGATCCTATGTAATATATTCTGTGCTGATATCACTTACTGTATACATATACAGCAAGTTTATATATATTTAAATAAACATATGTGTGTGTGTGTGTGTGTACATACTGTATGTGTGTATGTGTATATAGGTGCTTAGGAAACATTTATTATTATTATTATAAATTTTGAAAATAGTTGCTTTATATTTTATATATGAAAACTGTGATGCATTTTTGTCAGAATTCTTTGATGAATAGAAAATTCAAAAGACAGAATTAGTTTTAAATTAATGTTTTGTAACAATGTAAAAGTCTTTATTGTCATTTTTAGTAATTTAATGCAGTCCATTGTATATTTAAGACATTAAATGTCTTATATAATTTATAAAATATGAAATTAAATATTATATGTTGTCAAAAAAAATGTCAACTTGTCAATTTAAATGAAACATATATAAACCTCAACATTAACCACATATTCAAAGAAGCTGTTTCAAAGAAGTTGACAACCTGATTATTATAAGTTATTTTGTTTTTCAGAAATTTGTTGTTGTTGTTCATTTACATTTTTCATTTAATGCCAAGTCAGTTCTTAGGTTATTTTCATGGCAAAACAATAAAAATACAAGTACCACAAATACAATAAAAACCAGCAAACAAACACGAGTTATATTACATTAAACATATGACTCTTTCTGAAAAAAACTATACTAAACTCTTTAAGTGAGTTCACATCATAAAAGAGTTTTCTAAGAGCAAAAAAATATGTTTGACAGAAAGGGGAATCATGCAAAACATGCATTGAGTTAGGTCTTCACCTTTAAGCAAAACTGCAAGAGTTAGTCTTGTATGACCTATGAGACATCTGGTATAAACTACTTGATCAATTATAGTTTTAAAAGAGATTATAGACCAGGGGTCACTTAATTTGCTCCTGGAGGACCGGTGTCCTGCAGAGTTTAGCTTCAACCTTAATCAAACACATCTGAGGCAGCTAACCAAGGTCTTAGGTACACTTGAAATTTCCAGGTAGGTGTGTTGAAGCAAGTTGGATCTAAACTCTGCAGGACACCGGCCCACCAGGATCATGTTTGATGACTCCTCTTATAGACAGTTTAAAAGAAAACGAATGATGTATCTCACCTGAAAAAATGGACTGAATTGTGTTGCCTCCAGCCTGGACGAAGGAGACCAGTGCCATCATGACACCCATGGTGGAGGAGAGGGCCTCTTCATTGCCATAGCGTGAGTAGATGGGTTTCCCTGCCTCGCTCAGCACAAAAACATGCTTTCTGTGTTGCCTCCAACTCTCTGACATTATATCTTCATTCATATAAGCCAGATTTGGGACATCCACAGAGGAACCTGCCTTTTGCTCTCTGTTGAAGTTTGCATGGGCCAAAGTAGATGGAAACTTACCAGTCTCCTCTATTCCGGTGTCCTCAGGTTGAAACTCCCAGCTTCCTCTATTGTCACTCCTGTGCATGTTGCCTGTTTCTCATTTCCCTCAAAGAGAGAATCTTCTGGACTCCTGGGTTTGTTTTTTTTTTAGTTTTAAGGGTGCAAACACTTGTTCTATTGATGTCACACAATGGATCTCTGTGGCTCTCCATTACTCAGTCTGGAATCCTAGAGGTATCACATGATGCCTGGGGATCAGAGAGAGGTTAAAACTGTGTAATAGGATGAACACGATGCTTCATTTCTGGCTGAAAGAGTTATTTTTAACTGATCTGTGGTGGTGCTGACTTAGAGGAGGTTAATGTGGGACATGAAACTGAATTATGCTACAGCAATGTCAAAATGCAGAAGCAGTCTAAAACTCATCCAAGGTTTACAATCAAAAATATTAAGAAAGAGTTAATTTAAGGAAAGGAAAAGGAAAAGGATGTGACACGTGGCCAAGTATGGTGGCACATACTCAGAATTTGTGCTCTGCATTTAACCCATCCAAGTGCACACACACAGTAGTGAGAAGTGATCAAACACGCACACACCATGAACACACACCCAGAGCAGTGGGCAGCCATATCACTATCGCTGCAGCACCCGGGGAGCGGTGCCTTGCTCAAGGGTCTCACCTCAGTCATGGTATTGAGGGTGGAGACAGCCCTGGTTATTCACTCCCTCCACCTTCAAACCCTGCCGGGCCTGGGACTCAAACCCACAACCTTTCAATTACAAGCCCGACTCCCTAACCATTAGGCCACGGCTGCCATCAAACCTGCCTAATTTTGTTGATGATATATGTACAGTATTACCTGCAGTTTGTGCTCATTTAAACATCACTACTGCTAGAAACTGCAAGAAAGTGATCACTGTGAACAATGATTTGCACTCAAGAAAACCAAAATCTCCATGTTTATTATGGGGACATTCCATAGGCTTACTTGTTTTTAAAACCATTATTTAAGCTCTATATAAATGTATAATGGTTATTTATGTCACGCCTGGTTACCTGCACCACTGCATGGCATTGTTCTGTTTCTGTGTTGTCTTGTGTTTCTGTCTGTAGCTCTGGTCAGGGACTCCATTTCCCATAATGCTGTGTGTTGTTCATGTATATTAAGCCCTGGTCTACTATTGCTGGTGTGGGCTGTTGAAAGTGTTACCTCAATGGTTTCTTGTGACTCTTTCATGGTTATGTCATGTATTTTAGATCTATATCACTGTGGATTATTATTAAAAAATCTTAAACTGCATTTGGATATCTATCACTATCTGTTGCAGCAAACATAACAACTACAATGCAGATTGAGTGAAAGCAGCTTTACATTATTCAACACGGAAATAGTGCGTTTGTACAAAGCGTTTTTTTTCTATCACTTTACCCTAACTCTCAAAGGTCAAAATTGACTGATATTAGTGGGAACATTTAGTCCCATAATGTAAGAAATACCAGGTAGCCTACATGGCACCAAAGCACAGTACAAAGCTTCTTATAACATGCCAACCAGTACCGCCGCTCCCTATACGCAGAGTACGCAGTCTGCGTAGGGCACCAGCTCCCAGGGGGGCACCATCCCAGTT
>JAUCMS010000145.1:3976384-3987279 GCA_032357445.1 Enteromius radiatus | reverse complement strand
TTTTTTTTTTTTTGAGGGAGGGGGCACAACAATACTATTTTGCTTAGGGCACACATTTGGCCAGCAGCGGCCCTGATGCCAACTGATAAATAAACTTCAATCACAAATATCAATAGTAAACAATTTTTTATCCATAATGCCACTAGTGCTGCTGTGACATGTTCTTTTGCATACATTCAAACTGTTTAATATATTGCAATGAATTTAATAATTTACGAGTGACTGACAATGATGGTTAATATTCAGTTTGATAATACATTATTATTTTATTTAATTATTTACTTTTTTACAGAAATATGCATGCATGTCAAGCTGCTTTGCGTTTGTTTGTGCTTTACAACACAAAGACAAAAATAGGATCGGTACAGTACAGTTAAGTGCAACATTTTCACCATGTGGAAAGTTCCTGCTTGGTACTTACAAAGTTTGGAAATTGTAATTGTGACATTCGCGTGGTTTTGGTCGCTGGACATTTCACTTTCCGACAAAGACATGTATGCTTTAGTCCTAATGCAAGATAATGAAGCCTCACAGGATGTGTGTGACTGTAATCGATTATCCATTTATTTTTGTAGCGTTCTTCTGCAGTCACAAAGGATGATGGGAGTTGTAGTTTACTTTCGCAAGTCTAGCTTCATGAATCAGCAGAGCTAAATGAGGGCGTAGTGTGTCTCCTAACGCCACAGGTGAGGATCTGGCGGCGGATTGGCTGGAATGATAAAGGAGGCGTGGTGACGGCTGATGATTGACACACCGCGGTACATGAAGGTGACCAACAAAAACATCAGCGGGAGAAACTTCGCTGCTGCCCGGATAACTTTACTAGCACGCAACCTGAGCAGTTCTGCTGCCGAATGATCGTGTGTTACTAGTTAAGATTGTACAAGGAGTCGGAGTAAGATCCTGGAGGAATGATTATACAGTGATGGAAGCGCACCTGTTGAGGTTCGTGGAGCGAGTGCGTTGTATGTCAGACAATGACAGCAATGGAGACCAGCTTATCTCCACAGAGTTCAACGTAAGTCCCACACTTTTACAAGACCTTTTCACGTATATAGGATATATATATATATATATATATCAGGTAATTATATATCAGTTTAAATTAGATGACACAATACCATAGTATTACCGTGTTTTCGGATTCGGATTGTGGTTCGGAAGTACCGCGAACCACACTTGTCAAAAAATGTCATTTGAGCATCTTTCTCTCTTTGAAACTTGTTGCTTGTGAAGTGATTTGTGCTATCTTATACCGTACTTTATAATACCTTACTCTTACAGATTATTTGATCTTTTACAGAAAATAATGTACTGATGCATGGTACAGTGGTTATACTATACTTTAGTAGCCTGCACTTTACTTTCCAGTACTTCTAAAAATGCCATGGTTTTACATGGTATGTGTCAAAAAGCTTAGTCATTTTTGGTACAGCTTTGTGAGTGAAGTTTCTTAGTAGTCAGATATTTGACTCTGCAGCACAAAACCATTCATAAGAGTCAAATGAGACGTCTAAAAGATAAATAAATAAGCTTTCCATTGATGTACAGTTTGTTAGGATAGGACGAAATCTACAACTATTGTGAGGATGCAATAAATTAAAATATTGAGAAAATCGATTCAAATGAAGTCCTTAGCTATGCATATTACTTCTCAAAAATGGTTAAAAGTATGTATATATATTTACAGCAGGAAATGTCTTCACGGAACATGATCTTTACTTAATATCCTATGATTTTTGGCATTAAAAGAAACATTAGTCATTCTGACACATACAGTGTTACTACAAATAAACCTGTGCTTCTTACGACTGGTGTTGTGGTTCAGGGTCACACAATACAGGTGTCATTCACATCTAGCACCATCATGACATTAGTTTATTTTTAGATGTGATACCATGGTAATGGCATGTATTTTCCATTATTATAGTGCTCTTTGAAGTACATTGGACTATCATGCAAATAACCTTCCATGGTATATGATAATAGTAATAAAAGTTGCATAGAGTTACTTTCATACACAGTGTACCATGGTACGATGCATTTTTGTGTATATGAAAATATATTGTGAATATATTAAATGGCATTTCCTATTATATGAATGTGCGTTCCTTTTTTTGTGCTGCTAATTTTATAAGTGAGAAACAATAGTGTTAAAACTTTTTAGCAAACTGCTAATTTGCATGTGTCTTTGCAAATGAGTTGATTATTGCAGGATAGATTACACAACATCGCACGGCATTCGCATGAGCTACGGCGAACAGAGGTAAACGTGCTGATTACGTTCAAGTCTTTGCTTTTCTAACACTTAAACTTGCAAACGTTCTTAGAACATTCTGAGAATGTTTCAAATTTCTCTCAAAAGGATGAGCAAGTGTTCTTGCAGTAATGTTAGACCGCACAAGTTATGTGGCCTTTTATAACGTTCTCAAAACAACAGCGCAAAAAGTTAATGGAATGTCTTCAATTAGACGTTCTTCTACTTTTTTCACAACATTAAGAGATCGTTCAATAGTAACATCCCCATGATGTTTTCATTAACATTCGCATAACAACAAAATAAAATGTTTTTAAAACATTAAAAAATGGGAGGTTTTCAACTTTGAGAGAACATCAGAAACTGTTTTGGTTAAGTTACTTTAGAAAAGTCATTTTATTAGGCTACTATTTATTAATTACATATTCAACAGTGCAATTAGATTACTGTATAATTATTCTCTCTAAAAAGTATTGCATTGCTTATTTATTTATTACTTTCTGAATCTCATTCAACCTCGACTACTTGGACAGTACAAAGATATGAAACTGCTCTTTTAAAAATAGGTTGCACTTTAAATTAAATAGTCATAGCTACTATGTACTTACATCAAATAAGGCAAAGGTTCAGAACAGGTTTGGTGGTATTGGTAGGTTTAAGGGTGGGTTAAAGTGTAAGGGATGGGTCAACAGTGTAATTAAATTTAATTATAGAGATTAATTACAGATGTGATTACATGCAGGTATTTAAAAAAAAAATAATTTAAATGTGAGTAAGAAATAAAGGTACAAAAGCTGTTACTGGGGCAGTACTTCCTTAAAAGGGTACACTTTTGTACCTATTAGGTTCAAATATGTACACTTTAAGTACTAATATGTACCTTTAAAAGTACTAAAATGGACACTTTAGGCGCAAACATGTACCTTTTGCAAAATGTACCGCCCCGGTGACAGCTTTTGTACCTTTATTCTTGAGAGTGTAGTAGTTAAGGCCACTTAATATACAGTAAAGTGGGAAATAAAGTAAGGGAGGAGGGAAAAGTAATTCAATTACAGTATAAAGTTACTTAATAATACACCCAATACTGTTCAGAAAGAATATTTCCATAACTTAATGGAAACGTGAGTAAAATAAATTTTATAAGAACACATTTTTGAAACAACTGCAGGGATGTGAGAGTCAGAGCATCATATTTACAGTCAGACCAACATTTTACAGAAGTATTTGTTTGCTTTTTGACTCATTTGGTAAGTAAAAGTAAGAGGGCATTTGAAACCAGTGCAACCTGTAGTTCCTTATTTAGTTTCTCAGTTATTAACTACAGGCAGCGTTCACAAACAGAAGTTGAAGCCTCTGTGGAAAAAACACTTGAGACTATAGTGCTTGTGGTGAAAGGGGCAGATGCTAGGCTGTGATGCTCTGTGGCTTCATTGGTGGAGACCTAACCGAGAGCGTTGTGTTGAAAATAGCACATGTGTGCTGATCTCTTCTGCTTTTAGAGAATGGAAGTAAAACAGAGCAGTTTTAAGACATGGAAATGTACGTCTCTCTGTTTACTGATATTTATAACCTGTTTGTTTGTCTGAGAATAACTCAGGTTTATTATTATACTGAAGGTTTCATTAAGGTTTAATCTTGAATGTTTCAGAAACTACGTCCACCTTTTATGAGCTATTTATTTGAAGGAATTTACCACTGTATGACAATGCAAACAAGCATTAGGACACCACCTTGTGGTCAGATGCTGAAGTTCACTAACAGGCTAATAAAATGAGAGGGATAGCTAAACTTTTTTTTCTTTCCTTTTTTAGCTGATACGACAGAAAAGTGCGACACTAAAAGAAGATTATGGCCTGACCACTTCGGCAGGAGAAGTCAAAGAAAATGTGAAGAAAAACCGCTATAGGGATATTCTGCCATGTACGTATAGGCTTATCAGTAAAGTTTTCTTTGTTCTGTTATTCGGGCTGTTTCTAGGATTGAATTCAATGTGCTAGCCAATAACATGATCATAACCTTTTTAGGTATTGTTTACCGGTCAGTGCAATTCACACAGTCCTACAGTGAGAGACAAATATTATATGCTGTAGATAATAGGTAGATATTAATATGAATTTATAAAAAGCTGCATGTATAAATTTACAATGAATGGAGTAATAAACAAATGTTGTTAGAGCCTAACAATATATATATATTTTTTGTTTATTTATATGTTCATTTACCAACTGAACAAAACCTAAACAAATTATGAAAAACTGCATAAATTAACAAGAAATAAAAATAAGGCCTATATATTTCACTGGTCCCTTCACAAATTATATTACATTTTGTTTTTAGTAGCATTTTTCATGTGTCAAAATTTTTTTGTTGTTGTTTTTATTAAACATAACAGTTTTTTTAACAAATTGCAAAATTGTATACTATTTAAAATGATAATAACTAGACGTTGTACAGCTCCATGACAGATATAAATTCATATGGTGCTTCATGTATTATTTGCACCCCATTCTTCCTGATGCTTCTAAGACTAACAATTTTTGTGTTCGAATATTGTACACTTTGATGGCAAGATTTTTAAACGTGACCGTAAGCTCAGATCTCATCAGCTTTTGAAATATTTGTGACTCACACAGTCTCTCTCATTATGACACAGAATAGTGCACTGAAGTTATTTTACATGATTGTCTGTCACATAATTTTCAGTTTACTGTCACATCTGTCAAAACATGCCTCCTATAGTTACAGTACTGTTTTTTGTTTTTTTTTTTGTAGTACTGCAATGACAATAACATGCCATTATATTTGATAATTGAGTCTCCACAATGTGTTGCCTGAAAAATGAGTTACTCACACTGATGAGAGGAAAAATATGCAAATCCCTTGGTATTTTTATGCTTTTTATGTATTCCAGATGATCAGACCAGAGTCTGTCTAGCGCCGACCACATCTGAATATGAGTCTGATTATATTAACGCCAGCTTTATCAAGGTACTGCAGCATTTTAACTTCTTATCAAGGGCACTTTTTTTTTTGTAGACAGGAAATATAATATGGGGTCAAACAATTGTATAACTTTAAGAAAAAAATGTGTAGTGGTGCAGTTTTTTCCAGATATTTATAAAAGCATAGTAATAATATTTTTGATCTATTACTAGGGAGCTGCTAAGAACAGGATGTATATCGCCACTCAGGGCCCTTTGAGCAGTACTGTGGTTGATTTCTGGCGAATGATTTGGCAACACAATGTTAAGGTGAGCTGCTTAGAGTCTGTAATTATAATTATATGTTGAATTACAGTATCTCTTCTATGTATATCACATCAGTGGTTCTTTTTTTGATAGGTCATAATCATGGCTTGTAGAGAGATTGAGATGGGAAAGGTGATCTTTTTAATTAATTTATTGTTATTTGTCATACACCTGTCATTTTCTTGCCATCTACTGTTTTAACAACTTGTCTGTTTTTTTAGAAAAAATGCGAAGTCTACTGGGAACTGACCACAGACGCATCTAATTTAGTTCCCTTTACTGTCTCAACTGTAAGTGTGCTCTGTGCTCCTCAACAATGAATATTGTTCGTAATTCAGCAGTTCATTCTAAGATACAGGATATTAATCTTGCACAATAGTTCCTTTTGATGTTATTTTCACGCCTCATGAAAGTTTTCAGTTTTTTCAGCAGTTTGTTGCAAGGTATAGTTTGTGCAGTTGCAAGGCCTTATAAGGGGAAGTTTTCCTGATTACTGTCATTTTTCTCTTTAGCTTGAGGAGTCACGACCAAATGAGGAAGTCATTGTTCGGACGCTGTTGGTAAAATATTGTGATGTAAGTAGAGCCTTTAATGTGTCATCAACAGAATGTGATAACGACCTGACATAATAACATTTGTTTGTTCTGTAAAAATTATATATAATAATATATTTATATATATATATATATATATATGGGCGTAAATCCCTGGGGGGGACAGGGGGGACATGTCCCCCCCGATCATTAATAAAATCATAAAAAAATCGCACTGTCTATTGTGAAAAATACATTTATGTATACCTAAAAAATATTTGTGTAATTAGAAATACAAATGCAAAAAATGCAATTCGAAATAGTTGAGCTCCCCCTTCCCTTCCTCACAGTGGTTTGGCCCACTGCCAGTTCATTTCACCTACGCTACACACGTACAAGTCAGGTGTGTGGCCGCGGCTCTGTGCGTTAGTAGTTGTTGAACTCCAGTAAGTAGGGGATTTTATTCACTTTAAATAAAGCGATTCTCTTTAATGTAGTTGATGCTGATTCGTTAATGAATTAGTTGTGGCAAAAATGCTGATTAGAGATGTAATTTTCCTTGAATCTGCTATGTTAGCGATTAATTAAAGAGATCGACATTAATGTCTGCATTGTGCATCTTAAAATGCGCGTGTAAGACAGAGTGAAGGAGAGAGACCGTGCATGCATGTGAACTGTGTGTGTGTGCCTGTTCATAGCGCTTGCTAGACAGAGAGCATCCTGATTGGTTTACGAAGCAAAATAAGCCAATCAGCTTTCAGTGTGGACAGGCTTTTATTTCTTTTCTCAAACAAACATTGCAATAGTTTTGACGAAAAATCTGCCTTTTCATTAAACCAAAGAATAACTTTGAAAATAACCATAAGGACTCAGTCTCCATGCTACAATAATGATAGAAGCAAAGTTTTGTATCTTTATAAGTAAAATTTGACTGTATTATTTGTGTCCCCCCCCTTCAAAAATTGCTCACGAGAAAATTTATGTTTATTGTCCCCCCTACTGTTCAATGAAATTTACACCCATGTGTATATATATATATATATATATATATATATATACACATATACACAGATGCAACAGCATAATAAATATTGATTTCGTATGCTCACCAAGGGTGCATTTATTGGATTAAAATGCTGTAATATTGTGAAACTATTAATGGCAAAGCTTTTCAGCCTCATTTCTCCAGTCTTCAGTGTCACATGATCCTTCAGAGATCATTCTAATATGCTGATTTACCGATCAAGAAGCATGGAAATTTGTTTTGGTAGCTTTATATTGTATAAACTGTGGCACATTTAGAAAAAAAGAACATAATTTAATTGAATGTTTTTGAGACAGCATCCTCACAAAAAAATAAAAGTTTTAATTTCTGTAAAACAAAATATTTAGTGTGTATTTACATTTAGTATATGCATGTATGTCAGAATATATTATATATATATATATATATACACACACACACACACACATATATATTTATATATACAGTGCCCTCCACTAATATTGGCACCCTTGGTAAATCTGAGCAAAGCTAGCTGAAAATAAATCTGCATTGTTTATCCTTTTGATCTTTCATTCAGAAAATCACAAAATTGTAACATATCATCATTGAAGTAAAATAATAAAAAATGGGGATGAAATAAATGTTTTTCTCCAATACATGTTGGCCACAATTATTGGCACCCAATTATCATCCTTTTCCAAAGATAACAGCTCTGAGTTTTCTGTAAAGCCTGAAGAGTTTGGAGAACACCTGATAAGAGAAAATAGACCACTCCTTCATCCAGAATCTCCCCAGATCCTTCAGAATACCAGCTTCATGATGGTGTTTCTCCTCTTTAGTTCACCTCACTCATTTTCTGCAGAGTTCAGGTCAGAGGACTGGGATGGCCCTGGCAAAAGCTTCATTTTGTGCTCAGTGACTAATTCTTGTGTTTATTTTGATGTTTGTGTTTGGATTATTGTCCCAGTGGAAGACCCAACCATGGCCCATTATAAGATTTCTATCAGAGTCAGTGAATTATTGATTTGTTATCTGTTGGTATTTGATAGAAACCATGATGCCATGTGTCTAAACAAGATGTCCAGGACCTCCAGCAGAAATATAGACCCACAACATCAGAAATACAGCAGTATACTTCATTATACACATGGAGTACTTTTATCCCTGTGTTCACCAAACCAATCTTGAGTGATTGCTGCAAAAAATATATATATTTTTTAGTTTCATCATGATCATAGAAGCCAGTCCCATTTGTAGTTCCAGTCCAGTCTGACACCTGAACATGCTGGAGATTATTTTTGGATGAATAAAACATTTATTTCATCACAAGAATTTCCCCCTTTTCTCAATTGTTTTATTTCAATGGTAGGTTAGAATTTTTTGAATGAAAGATGAAAAGGATAAACAATGCAGATTTATTTTCACAGTCACCTTTGCTCAGATTTACCAAGGGTGCCAATATTAATGGAGGGCACTGTATGTATATGTATATGTATAATACTGTTCTATATTTTTGGGCTGAGCCATTCCTTTTTCTATTTGTGTTTTTAAGGAACATTTGTCAAACCACAAAATTGCAGTGTACTTTATTTTGAGTGTCTTGTAAAACACTGTTTGCTCTGACATGGTTCCAGACAAGGAACCGCCATTACAATCTCAGCGTGTGACGTTTCCCATTTTAGCTCATTTCAAGCATTGTAATTTGGTGAGAAAACCATAATCCATCAAGAGGTCAACGCTCACCATCTTTTCACACAGGAAACTCGTAAAGTGTCTCAATTCCAGTATACTGCCTGGCCAGACCACGGAATTCCAGACATGCCGGATGGCATTCTGGGTATGATGGAGTTGGCTCGCCAAAAACAGGGCAACCAGACGGACCCTGTAGTGATCCACTGCAGGTCTGTATCACACGCACAGCCGTCTCTGTGTTTTTCTGTGCCTCTGACAAATGACCCATCTGCCCATGAAAATTCATCAGGTCGAGTCGGTTCGTGTTGTTAGGGTGCAGCAGGGGCCGCCTGTGTTCCTCTGGTTCCATGCATTTTAATGGCACCATTTAAATGAAGCGAGACATGTTAAATATTCAGCACCTGATGTGGCGCTGGAAAAGCCAGTTAACTTCCAGACTTATGCACAGATTCACTCATTCCCCTCTCTTTATATACATGAGAGAGGCTCTGTCCGACAATATGGCCCATAATTCCCCCCATGACCCTCTGAACTGAGACTCAGGAGGGAATGGATCATATCATCATATGGAAATGTGACGGCTTCTCTCTCTTTACAGTGCTGGCTGCGGTAGAACCGGGGTCATCTGTGCTGTTGACTATGTCAATGATCTACTGCTGACAGAGGTACTGTATTAACACCATAAGTGAAGCTAAATTATATGCACAGCGCTTGAGAGCGAAGCGTGTCATTTTTAAAATAAAATTAGGTAACAAAAGGTGTCATATATATATATACTGTAACATACAAAGCGAACACGTTTTCTTTTATTTTATCAGCAAATAAAGGAGGATTTTAATATATTTGACCTGGTGTTAGAGCTCAGAAGACAGAGACCTTCGGCGGTGCAGACCAAGGTAACATAAGAACATGATTTTTTTTGCATGGCACATTCAAGGGAAATGATCTACAGAATGGATTCTTGAACAATTATTGAGCCCACTGCTCTTTGAGGTGATAATCAAAGCCTGTATGTTTTTATCACATGGGTATAGGCCCATTTAGCTTTCTAGGGATGGGTATCGTTAAGGTTTTTACAGTTTTATCAATACCACTTATAGATCCGGTATTTTAACGGTACTCTTATCTGTACTTTTTGTTGTGTTTTTAATATATATAAAAAAAAAAATTATAATAAAACAAATAATTGAGAACAGAATTAACAACACTTCATTTTTTTAAAAATGTAAAATAATAATCAGTAGCCTAACAAACACCAATGTTTGAGCAAATGTTACACAAATGATAAACACAACTATTTTCCTGTAATAGAATGAACAGTGGTTACAGTCGGGGCATACAGATAACTGCAAGAGGACTAACAGTTTAAAACCGCTTTAACCAAAAGAGTTGCAAAATGCAACTAAACAATCTTTTAGAATTTAGCACAGGTACCGATTAAGTATCGAGTTTCGGTACCCATCCCTAGCCCTGTCTGTCACATTTTACAACACCATGTGAACTCTTTATGTCTCCTCAGGAGCAGTATGGATTTGTCTTTCACACGGTTGCTCAGATGTTTCAGAAGATCTTGGAGAAGAAAAACAAGAACACAGAGGTAAGGAATAAACAATTGTTCAAAATTTTGAGTCAGGAAGATTTTTTTATTTGGGAAAAAAAATAAGGATGCATTAGATTGAACAAAATTGTCATTAAATACATTAAATGCTGTTCTTTTGAACTTCCTATTCATCAGAGATCCTCAATAAATTTATCATGGTTTCCCCAAAAAATATAAAGCTATTGTTTTCAACACTGCTAATAATAGTAGATCAGTAATTCAGCATATTAGAGTTATTTCTGAAGGATCGTGTGACACTGTAGTAATGATGCTGAAAATTCAGCACTGATCCTGGGAATGAATTGCATTTTATAATTGAAATTGAAAAATAAACATTTCTCAAATTATGATAATATTTCACAATACTGTAGTTTTAAAGTATGGTTAGTTAAATAAATCCAACTTTGCTGAGCATAACAGACTTTAAAAAATCTTCCAGACACAAAACTTTTGAATAATGGTATATCTGCATTATTTTTTGGACACAATGGGCCGGTTTCCCGTACAGGAATTAGATTAAGCCAGGACTAGACCTTTGCTAATTTAGGACATTTAAGAG
>JAUCMS010000145.1:3935677-3958078 GCA_032357445.1 Enteromius radiatus | reverse complement strand
AGAAAAACTTTTATTTTGGATGCGATTAATCGCGATTAATCGTTTGACAGCTCTAATATATATATATATATATATATGCATGTTCATGTTTAGATTTTTATGTTTATTTATACATTTTTACTAATAGCCTATAGAAGAAAGTATTATTTCTTTTTTATTTTTTGAGAAACTGGGGTGGTGCCCCCCTGGGACTGGGAGCTGGTGCCCTCAGAATGCGTACTCTGTGTATAGGGAGCGGCGGTACTGATCCCTAATCATGATTATTCAGGATATGAAGTGAAACGAGTATGTAAAGCATTTGCCAGCCTGACAAAGCGTCACTGAATCGACAAAATGGCGCGAGTTTGGGGCGGGGCTAGATATCTGTTGTCTGGTGTAACTTCAAACTTGGAACAGAATGAAGTGCAACAGGCATTTGTAAAGCTTTTTTTCTGGAAAGTAATGTGAAAGGCATAATGTTTTAATTTTTAAGTAGTGTAAATTGACCTGATAAGCAAAACTTTGTGAAGTGATAAAGTTTGTCTTCAGAAAATCTGTCTTGCATTGGCAGATTTTTTTCATTCGTGTTTCACTTTTATGCCAAAAATCTTCCAGTGCTGCATAAGAAAATAATATTACTGAAAGCAAGCCTTAATATATCACACAGTCATGCTTATATAAAGTAAATGCATCTTGATTTAAGGATATTTCAGTGTTCTACCTGAAATCATGTATTGTCTTCTGGTCTCTGTAGACACGGCTCAGCTTTCTCCTTCAATGTGAATGTTTTTCTCCTGACTTTCATCCTCCAAGCATAAATTGTGAATATGATCGCTTAGAAAATTAATAGCACATCTCTTCTCAATAAGCAGCGTGATTTGAGGCTTCATTCACAAACAATGCAGGATGAGTTACACGCTGACGTTTAATAATTCAAGTTGAAGATTTGTTTATATCGCTAATAGTAATGCTCGCTTTAGTGAATAAAAAGCTTTGAGTTGTCTCAGGCCTTTAAGCAATCCTTCAGTCAGCTCCAGCAGCAGCTTGTTTGGGAAGGGATGCCAGGCCCTGGCACTGCCAGCTCTCACTCTCTCTCTGCTACAGATGTCCACGTCTCAAGGGACAGGCATCTGTAATCATCCACACTGATAAACGTGCAAACCATTTGCGTAATCCGTGTTCACAGTCTCCTGGTTATGTGACGACGTGTGACTGGAACAGGCTGATCTAGGGGAATGAAAAGTTTCGTTTTAAACAAGAACAAATTGAGCTTTTCAGAGTTGTGACATTTTCGGAAAATGATCTTACGTGGAAGCAAATACACATTTTCTAGCAAACAGTTTTCTGTTGACAGTGTGTAATACATTTTGTGTTATATATGTATTTTTTTATGTTTATGTATATAAATTAAACGTGTTTATTGATTAATTTGACAGATGGATGGATGGATAGCTTAAATCTGAATCTTATACAGTCAAAAGTTGGTTTTGATGTGAAGCCTAAGATAAAGACAGTAGTGACCAGCTCTGGTCTTCTTTGGCTGTGTGTGCTGGAATCAATAGCTGGAGTGTGTTCTGCTGACTCTATGTACACTGTGCAGTACGTTGCACTGGTTTTCGCTGTGCTGCACTTCCCAGTATTTATTTGGCACTCGAGCTGTTGCACACACACCACCTGTGACATTGTTAGATTTAGTGATAGTGGCTGACGTATCATTTCTCTCCGTGTCACATGGGCTGATTTCCCATACTCCCCCACGACGGCCCTCTTAACTGCGTGATTATTCATTTTCACTCTGTTGAATATAGACTTCCATGTCGTTGCTAGGTGACAGGTAATTTTCAGCATGTGTTTTAATTAACAAGGGCACAGGAAAGCCCACATAAAACAGTTATTCCAATTCTGTGACAAGAAGGATATTATGTCTCTGCTTTCAGCTAATATCCGTCTCATAGCAGGTGGGCAAGTTATAGAAAAGCAGACGTGTGACGCGAAGCTGAATTCAAGGAGAGACAAGTTCTAGTTTATGGGCAAAATCTCTCACAAATGCACTTTTTTGACTCTGAAGCAAATATGAAAGCAGTTCACTTCCAGGTGAGTTTGCAGATTCTTTTCTCTTACTAATAAAGTATTGTGATTGTATCGATGGTAATATTACGGCGCTTTTATACATGAAGGTTTGACATGACATTTCAAACTCCATATAAACCATTTTTCTAATTTGTCTGCAATTATTATGCCCACAGGTTTTATGAGCTCATGTTAATTAATTAAAAGACCACATGCAATAATTGCTCTTTTTAAATATTCATTTGTCACACCGCAGGCTATTTGAGTGAACCACAAAAAGGTGATTATAATGGTGAAAAGAAAGCACTAAAATACACACTTTCTTATTTGAGTTTTGATTATGTAAAAAATTTGGAATTAATTTAATCTATTTATTTCAATTAATTAATATAATGATTGGGGGAATTCACTCAGAAATTGCTAGAAGTTTTCATAATTTATTACAAAGAAACACATTGAATTAAATGTAAAAATATGTTGTATTTATTTATTTTAATTTAACACATTTTTTTAAGTTAAGCTTCCAATACTGTTAATTTTTAATAATTTAAAATTCTAAATAATTTTAAATTAATCTAGTTTTTACATTCAATGTGTTACTTGCTGTTTCTTTTCAAATGTAGGCTACTAGTCATTTCTAAATCTAAATCTTAAAAAAAAAATGGTGTAGGCTTTGTCTTGAAACAGTAAATTAAAGTAATTACAAAAAATAACAATAATTAATACATTGAATTAAACATTATGGGCCGGTTTCCCGGATAGGACTTAGATTAAGCCTAAGCATTTTAAGACCAAAGAATGGCAATGATGTATTTTAAGATATCTCATTGCAAGCCTTTTCCAGTTTAGACATCTCTCAAGATTTATTTTAATCTAGGACTAGTCTTAAACCCTGTTCGGGAAACCGGCCCTAAGTGTATAGTGACAAACTGCATTCTTTTGTAAAATATGCTCCGATATTAAATATGGTTTAATATAAATATTCAAATATATAAAATTAAACCTGTGTTATTTAAATAAAACTCAAATAGGCTTTAAAGGATATTGACATCATAGCAGTGGTGAAAAACATAGTATTACTATAGTAATCCGCAGTAGTGTGTGAGTAATGTGTTAAATACTTCAGCGTGGAGCCGAGTGATCATGATCACCAATCAAACATGGATTTGAGATTTTCTCTTCCCGATATTCTGTTGAATACTGAGCTCCAGTAATTCCCACAGGACTACCCCACTGACAACAATGCTGTGCAACCTGCTGTTGGGGTACTGTACAAAAAGAATTGTTGCTTGGCAACTGTTTGAGCTCCACTTTGAAGTTTTACAAATGTTTTCCGCAGGATGGCAAAAAGCCATGAAATGCCACATGAAAACTACAGCATAATAAAACAGCGAAAAACACGCCGTCCAACAAAATGTCTGACTGCATCGGGGTTTATTATCTTAACTAAACCAAAACCATTAAAAATGTGCTAGTTACTTGAAATAAAATAAACTTTTACTGAAATAAAATAAATAGAAAAAAATGAATTTATCAGTTATTTCCAATGGCAGCATGTCTCAGTTTAGTTTAGTTTAACTTAAGCACTACTGAAATCCCTAAAACTAATAAATATTAACTATACTTTAACTATATACTTAAACTATACAAACACATTGTGTGTGTGTGTGTGTGGGTTATATGTTTGTCATATGAGTATGTATAGAATATAGACACAAAAAAATCAAAAAGTAAAATAACATAAACACTACAAAATGATACATTTTTCACTATTAAAAAAATAGTTTCACTTGAAGTATTAAAACGAATAAATAAAAAATAATACTAGTAAAAATAACAAAAGTGCAAATCCTTTTTTAGGCTGGTTGAAAAAACAATATTTATTTTTTATTTATTTTATGTTTTATGTTTACATGAAGTACTTGAAACTACAAAATAAAAGTAATAAATAAAAATGAATGAAAACTACATTTAAAAAAATTACAAAGCTAGCAAAAATTACTTTAAAAACATTTTTAAGTAAGAACTATGAAAAATGTAAATTTAAGTAAAAAAATGAATGTAAAAAATATAATAGTATGTTAATGATATTAAAATAACACTGCTGCTTATCTTACACTTTATTATCACAAGCAAACAAACCCCAGACTATTAAATATTTGATTTAAATGCATACCTTGCAATGTTTGTACTAAAAATCATGTGTTTTTAGGAGAAGTATAAGTGAAGACTGATGATTTTCATGTGGTGGATGATAAATTAGGATGAAAGCATGGAAGTTGACTTTTTTTCTGTACCAACTCGCAACCATTTAACAACAACATTTTGTACAGACAAACATTGTTCATTTCTCTTTCAGTCATTGTAAAAAAACCTAATTTCCACTGTAAAATTCTCTCTTTAATTATCTGTGGCAGGTTGTCTTCTGTTTACACATATGGCAGAAGGAAATAACTTTCAAGTGAGCGTGCAGCGCTAGATGAAAAGGCTGAAATAAACTGCTTTACGGCGACAGGGGCAAATGAAGGACTACTGCTGGCGTTTTAATAAGATCCCTCATCAGAATCCAGCCAGTTCCTTCCCGGCCTCTCGGGGAGGGGGGCCTTCTGTGGTTCGGACCCTCCAAAGTGCACACGTAATTTGCCTAACAGCTGCAGTGGCTTATAGAGGCCAGATGTGCAGTGTAAGAGAGGGGAGAGAAGCCGAACGGAGCGGTTCGGGGTGAAAAGCAGGCCCTGTCAGGGGCCCGAGTGCCCAGCAGTAAAATGAGAGAGAGCTATTGTCATGCATGCTGCTCGCTTTTTATGGTGATTTCTGCAAATTACAAGGATGTAGGCATCAATTTTCACATGGGGCTTCGCCGCGGACTGGTGTGTGTTCCAAAAACTTCATGCCATTTACACTTGCTTTACGAGCTGAGCTCCAGCGAAACTTTCTGCTATTAGTCTGCTTAAGTGGTAAACGTGGACAGCGCTTGAACAACAGGACCTTTTTAAAGAGACACAGTATAATAAAAGTAGAAGAAGTGGATGGTGTTTAAACATGAAATCTGTGTACCTAAAAATGGACTAAATGTGTATTATCATAGCAGTTAGACTCCGAGTATTTACAGAGTAGAAGACCTATTATCGTAAAGTCAACCTTACAATCTATTTTAGTCCAGTAATCTGAGTGTTTTCTAGAGAGATATATTTACTTTTTTCAAATTTTGTATAATTGAGATATTATGTTATAGGTTTATTTAAACACACACTCACACACATATGTGACCCTGGACCACAAAACCAGTATATAGCACTACTCAAAAATACATTGTAAAATCATCCATTTTTCTTTTTTTTTTGCCAAAAATCATTAAAATATTAAATGAAGACTATGTTCCATGAAGATATTTTCTACATTTCCTGCCATAAAGTTTTTGATTAATAATATGCATTGCTAAGAACTTGATTTGGACAACTTTAAAGGTTATTTTCTTAATATTTAGATTGATTGGAAACCCCAGATTCTAGATTTTCAAATATTGTCCTATCCTAACCTTTCAGACACTTATGACTGATTTTGTGGTCCACACACACACACACACACATATATATATGCTATATATACATACAATTTTAGTTACATTTTAGTAATTTTGTATTGTGTTTTATTATACTTTTATTAGTTATTTTGTTTATATATTTAACATTTTTAATTTGTTTTATTTTTATTTCAGTTTAAGCTATTTTGCAACATCAAGCTAAATGAGATCATTGCTTTAGTAGTAGCAATTAGTGCATTAATATTAATATTTTAATAATATTAAAATGTAATCATTTTAATATTAATGAATATATGTAATATATAATTATATTTAATATTAGCTATCATTGTAAATTAACAACAGTCTTTTTTTTATTTTGGGTTAACAATAATATTAATAACCCTGTATTCAATTCAGACAAAAAGCAGACTTGATTTGATTGAGTGAATCATTAAAAAGTGGGTTTTACCAAAAGCTAGCAGGTTGGTTAATACTATTAATACTATTACTTAATAGTTAGCATTATCCAAGCAATGTCTGCTGAAATAAAAGTAATTTCATTACGTGCAGGAGAACATGAGACTAATCTTGTTTGTTAGGTTTCATATAGTCTTATATAGAAATAACTGATGAAAATATGTGCTTTTAAATGCTTGATTGCGTCGAGACTATTGATGGAACTGAACCTGCGACATTCAAGAAAGAAACTTTTGCATCACTCTCTCTTTCTGCTTCAACTTCATTTGTGATCTACGTCTAAATATATGTTACCATGGCAATCACAAGAACCTGTCTGTGTTTCAGCTGTAGGGTTGTCATGTTTCTACCAGACAGATAAGTAAAATAACCTGCAGGTTTTGTGTTGACAGAGCTCCACCAGCCACCAGGGGGCAGCGAGAGGAACATGAGGTTAAAGAGCATGTGGCTGGGCTGTTCCTGCACAAATACAAAGATATTCTTGATTTATGCTGATAAATGATGCACGTTTGCTTATTTTTGAATCTTACGTTGTCTAAACAAATCAAAAGACACACAGGTATGTACCATATCAAGTTCTCATCATATATTCACCATTGCAAAAGCTGTTCTGTCAAAAAGATCTTCATAAGAACATGCGATTATGGTATTTATATGGCACTCTAAAGGCAAAAGATATATTTTGAGTGTTACGCTCACCACGACTGAATTTATTTGATCAGACATACAGAAAAACTGTAATATTGTGAAATAGTATTCTATCTAAATGTATATTTTAAAATGCAATTTATTCCTGCGATGCAAAGTTGACTTTACCCCAGTCTTTAGTGTCACATGATACTTTAGAAATCAACCTAATGTGTATATTTGGTGATCAATTCATCACAGGAATTAGCCAAACTTGCTTGTAGTGTTTAATAATTAAAGAACATCATAGTCATAGTGGCGTCTAAGATGTTTTTAGCCCTAAAAATAAGCTCACATTAATTAACACTTCAAAACGAGAAGATAAAACACAACAGTAATTGGTGGTAAACATTAGGAATCCTTCTCGAGGTTAATAAAGTTTCAGGCAGGCCCATAAACATGACTGTACTGTACATGTGGCATCATCTCATGAATATGCTTTACTAGTCTCCCTCTACGACCTTCAGATGAGACGCCACATGACCTCTGCAAAACATTTTACCGGCAAAATCAAATAACTCGAGAGTCGTAATAAATCATGATTCACTGGGACTGCATGACATGATAAAAAGGAGCAGATATCACATTTGATGAAAAGGTTGTTTTATTCCCCCTGATAGCACATGGTGTAGCATGAAATGAGAGGTTATTGTTTAAATAATATTTTTCGGCTGAGCTATGCATTCCTGTTTAAGATTATTAACTAAAGAGAGCGCCATTAGAAGGTGTTTAAGTGTATAAATGCATTTGTTTGATGTGGTCGCTTTGATCGCTTTGGATAAAAGTGTCTGCTAAATGCATAAATGATGTTCAGTAGAGGTCAGGACTCTAGGTGCTAAATCAAAAAATAAAACACATATAGTCAGGATGGCAAAATAAACAGGAATAGTTCCAATTTAAGATGGAAGCAGATTAGGAGAAATGTAGCATTAATTCACACACCAGTGGATGTTTTTGCAGTGAATGGGTGCCGGCGACACAACACCACAATAATCCACAAGTAATGACTCCATAATCCATAATAGCAATTTATCTAGTGGAAAAGTCTCCAGTTGTCCTCCAAAATCCATTGATGTATTAAAACAGCTTTGGACTGTTTTTCATGTAAACAGTGCATATTTCTCACCTGATTCAGATCAGATGATTTTTTCCACTGGAGAAGGCAATAACCTTCAAGCAATGGCGTAAAAAACAAGCAGCTTTTGGTAACTGATGGACTTTGTTTGGTAAGGATGAAAGCTATGTTTAGACTCTCATTCTGACGGCACCCATTCACTGCAAAGCATCCATTGCAAGAGATGCAATGCTAAACTTCTCCAAATCTGTTTTGATGAAGAAACAAACTCGTCACATCTTGAATGGCCAGAGAGCGAGTAATATTCCTTCTTGGTTGAGCCATTCCTTTAACCTTAAAAGGGAGGAATAATAAGCGTTTTTTTTGTTGTTGTTGTATCACAAGCTGGGTGTCAAATCAAACTTTGCTGTATTTTGTTTGTCATTTTTTAGTTGCAAGTCAAATTAAGCTAATGCCAACATAAACAGATTGCGTGACATGTTCTCAAACTTGAAAACTGCACATTAATACACTTCAGAGTTTGATGACAAACGTTAAGCAAAACCAGTCACAACTGAAGATGATTGAACTGGGGAGCCTGAATCATGCGATTTATACATTTCGGAATTTGATTTTGAGCATATTTTGTTACTTTTGTATGACAGACACTTCTTTTTTGTAAGCAAAACTAGTCACAACTCAACATGATTGAACTTTAAGCACATCTTGTGTACTTTTCCATGGAAAATGCTAAAGAAAAGCAAGCGCAACTCAACATGATTGAACCCGGGAACCTGAATCACATGAGTGATGCCCTTAGTAGATAAAAATCTGATTTCACAATAAAAGCAAAAAGTCCTCCGTCCAACCGTACTAGCATCGAATTTCTAGTTTTTGGGATGTGACAGTGCTTTGCTCTGATGAGGTTTATGTTTGCAAGGACAAACCACACTCTTTCATCAGCCCCGGAAGTTTCCTCCCACGTACTCCTGCATTTTCCAAACCCGTCTTGACAGGGCCTCTGCATGTGCGCAACGGCACCGAGCAGCACCATCCTCCAAAACCCCGATGTGGTTGAGGAACCGACATCTACGGCTGCTGGGCTCAAGTGGCTTCAATTACAGATGCTCACAATTACAGAGGAAAAGAACAGGGTTGGGCAGAACGTGCCAAGCACAAACACTGCCTGGATCACGGGGGGGAGAGAGCAGGGAAGTCAAACGTTACCATCCCACCCAACCGCCGTCGGGTTATTTTGGGATCCCGGTAGTTTCTGCATTTAGATACTAACTGGATTTCAGTCGCTGGATTGGATTTAAACTTGGTCTACGCATTTCAGCTTTTTTGGGCACTACTTGAAATTTCCCCTCTGGAGTCAGAGGTCGTAAAAGGCATATTAGCGAAGTCATTCTGAAGACTATTAGCTCTTACGATTGAAATGCCATAGGCATGGATTTGTAGATTTGCTGTGTTTACACGAGACGATTTTGTTGTTTGTTTACCGTGGAGTGTCATTTTCCCTAAACAACCATTTACCGGGCCACATGACTTGAATAACTGGATTGCGTGGCTATTTGCTCACAGATTACATCAAACTTCATTAAAAACAAGCTGCAAAGGACAGATACGCTGCCTGCGCAAGTAATAACACATCATAAGACACCCAGAATGCATTTGCTTAGTGTGAATCTATTCTGACCTCTGCCACGTGACCTCTGTGAAACATTTTACTTGCAGACTCAAAGTGCTGTAGAAGATCAAAGAGCAAATCTGATGCTTGAACACTTTTGACCTGGTTAGGAGCTCCCAGAAGAATGTTTTAATACTCAGATGATGCTTTTTTTATGTAGCTCAGGAGGCTTGTTGGAGATCTCTGTTACGCTTCATTGAGGTATCAGCTTTTGTCTCAGAAGCTCTTGTAAGACACATTTTCGCACAACTCAGATCATTTGGCTTTAGGATCATATCGTTCATTGTTGAACTTTTGATCGCAGACTGGCAAATCTGAGCACAGTTTGAGGCATTCTTAAGCTCTTGAAACTTCAGAGAAAACTTGTTAGAGAGGTCTTTTTCACTGTAGAAAGAACTGAGATGCAGAAGCTTGCTGCGGTCAGAAGAAATAATTGAAAGATTAAATAACAAATTTTAAATTTTCAAAGATTGTGTGAGTGTGTGTGTGTGTGTATGTATATATATATATGTATGGTTGTATTAGTATAATAGTAGATGAAGATTTAAAAAAAAAATTAACACCATATTTCAATATTTTAAAAATGCCATATGGGTACACACACACACACACACACACACACACACACACACAAAATAAAATTATATTCCGATATGTAATGTGACTTTAAAAAAAGTGAGCTTTTAATGCTAGATTGCGTTTAAGTAGGTGAAATTTTGTATACACTGCTAAGTATGACATCAGTTCTGCTTCGTTTTCCCATAAGAGAACAAATTAGCATAAACGCATTAACGTATTTGGTCAACTTTTGGAACACGAGCATACAGATGACTTTAAAACTAATAAACATTGACTCACAACCACAAAAGTCCAAATTTGATTTCATAAGAACAGAACTGGGAAGTGAAATACATCTTTTCAGGGTGGTATCTTCCTTTTTGGGAGATATATTTACTTATATTGACTGGAAGATTGAATGATTAGTCTGTATCTATTAGCCAAAGATGCAACCAATTTCTCATCTCCCAGCATCATGACCTTAATTGTTGTAATCCAGACATATCCGTCTGTTTTTACAGTCTACTCAACATCTGGTTTGCTAGAGAATCCTAGATGAAGGGCGGGATGATGCCATTCATTATGACAGGGATGATTGACAACGGCACTGTAAAAACATTTACGCGTTTCTTAAATTATGATAACATATTCCGCTCTTTCTTAACACAAAATTAAAATAAAATTCATCTATAGCGTGACTGAGTTGCTCTAAGTCGCTTCAAAACATATACGTTTTGCACACGAGTCTCGCCGCTCCCCTACCGTCCGAATGGTACGCTCCGTTTTAAAGCGATAGCTGCGACTCCACGCTTCTAAAGTAAAGCGCGACGCTTTCTTGAGGTACGGACTGGAGAATACCATGCCATCGACGCGTTGAGCGCATTTACGGCTTTATACGGGCGTTTTGCACTGGAAAATAAAGTCATATCTCAGAATCCGCCTGCGATACGCACAGAGAGGCTCTACAAAACCCAACTGTGGATGTAACTGTTGCACTTTGAACACAGGTAACGTTACGAGTGATACACAAACATTCGCGCGAACGATTCATTCTGATGCATGGCTTTATTGTAACGAAATCGTGAATGCATGACCCGGAGAGGTAACGCGTGCTTCTTTTACCACAAAAAACAACGCGACCTCTTAAATGATAGGATAGATGGTTAAACTGCTGTGTGGAAATGATCCTGATGGATGTAGTCAATAAAGCCAGCAAGAACAAAGGAGGCATTAAAAGCAGTGTTTAGCTAAAAGGAGCAAAAAAAAAAAAAAAAAAAAATCAGTGCATTTGTGTTGTGCATTTAGAAATGCATTGAAGCGACTTGACTATTTTTTTTTAATAGCCAATACACAATGGATAATTATTCCAGTCTTGCCTGTTGGTGGTTGTGCATGGATTTAACACATGCATATTGACATTTCAGATGGAAAGTTGCTTTGGATAAACAGGACGGACCATAATCAGGGCTCGTAATTAAAGAAAAAAGCAGTGTTTTAGTTAATGAACACAGGCGGATTGAATAGATACTCGGAAAAAAGGTGATATCACGCACTCGATCTGTTTGTCTGTCACATCTGTAACAGTCACATGACTAAAATATTGTTTTCCTCTAGGCAAATGACCCAAATGGTGTTCTTCCCTTTAAAGCCTAAACTAAAATCAAATGTATTGCTTAATTTGCACATTGATTTCATTTATTTTCTTGCATGGCTAATTCATGCGTTGAGATCCTCGCGATAAGATGCAATTGATGGGTTTGTACCAAATCTGATCATTCAAATCCGTGGGTGCCAGTTTGATCCATGTCTGGGTGGAGAGGAGAGGGGCTGTGGCTGCCTGCAGTAGCCGGATCAGGGATGCTCTCGCCCGGGCTGAGATTAGTACGAGCTCCGCTGGAGGAGGATGTTCGGAGCTGTGGAGGAGGGAACCGAGCAAAACGCGTTTTACACATAACCGAAATCCCCAAAATATCTCTGATCTCCGATCTCTATATAGAAATATATGCTTTGGGGAAATGCTAGATGGTCTGCATAGGGGGAAAAAGGAGCGTGAGCTAAAGCTATATATTAAATAATATATATTGTTTGCATGGAAGTAAAGTTGTAGCATTATAAATAATAATAATACAATGGTATAATTATACATTTAATTCAGCTTTCTTTTTATAATATAAATATTCATATTTTAATATAGAATTAATTTAATTAGTTTTAATAATATAATTAATACACACACACAAACAATATTTTTTATAGATGGATATATTTATAATAAATCAATCTTTATGTATTTCCAGTAGTTTTTTGTAGTCTGATTTATTTGGAGACTGAACAATAATAGAGATTCCATATAGATTGAATGTGTTTTGCTCGATTGGCTCCTATGTGAAATGAAATTTTTTTTAGGATAGATGAAACTGCAGTGTAGCGAACCTAAATGGATTGATTTGGGCTGGAAATACCTCCATACATAAATTCAATCAGTGCATTAACCGACAAATTGGCCGCTGATGTAAAAATAGAAAGTTGTTGTAAGCTGGGAGACAACTGTCTATTCTTACTGCTCTACTACATAAACCCGATAAGCATCACAATTTACCTGTCGTTTCTGGTCACGCACATGTGTAGATGAATTATAGGCCACATGTTTCACCCCCAGGACTGAAACGAACGCCCACTGAATTGAAAGCAAGGCTGCTTCAGTGTGTTTCAGCCGTAAGTACTAGTATTTTATTTCTTGCTGCATTATTAGATGATGTTGCGTTGATGAGATCAGTGCTGGTTTATGAATAACCCATCCTCGTCAATAGAAGCACAGTTCTGCTAACCTTGTGCCGGCTGTGATTATCTCTATATCAACGCAGCTGCCGTCGCCCTCTGCCCTCTTTCATCAGGGCACATGCTATTTAGTTGTCTGTTTGATTACCGCCGGCCGAGAACCTGAGGATAAATCTCAACTGTAAATTTGCGCTGTGATTCGCTCGCCTCAGAGCAAGGTTACTGTCCTGCGTACTCCGGCCTTGTGATGTCAACGAGCGGCTCTGTGCATCCTTGAGTGCAGAATAAAACGACAGTGTTATGCTCTCGTCCAGTGAGTAAGCCATGAGTACAACTGCCATGTGGAGTCACGGCTGGTGCTAATCACTGAACAATAGCTACTGTCTGTTCTCAAACTCTCTCTCTGCCTGCTGCCTTCCCAATGGTTTAGGCTGGCGGATTTGCCTTTTATATATTGGATTAAGGTTTCATGTTTAGTTCTAAATACTAAAGATGGCGTAAAGATCTTGTTGTTTGAGTAGTAGTGTGTGGAGGTCTTATTGGCTTGTGGTGACCACAGTAACAGCTAAATTATGATGGTTTGTTTAATATGAGGAGTCAGATGTTGCTGTTTGTAGAGTTAATAGTAATTTGCTTATAAGTATGAATAATTTATCTCTGATTTCAAAATATATTCCTATTGTTTGTGTTGATAAGGTAAAAAGACATAAACATGTTTCGCTATTAATGTAAACTCAACTCCATTTTTTTAAGTTATATGTGATTCAGCAGTTAATATAATAAAAGTTGTCCAGCCAATTTGATTATACTTCCAAATTTAAGCCAGCAAGTCAAGTTTTTTTTTTTTTTTTTTTAGATAATTGGGTAACTGCCTGGTGAGGCTATATGTCATATTTAATATTTGGTGAATGTAAACAAGACACTTGTTGTTTAAATGGGCGTTATTGTAGCTAACAAATTAATTATTAGAATATTAAACAGATTGCACGTTGAACCGCTTTTCATTCAAAATGTCCTACTCTTTATAATGTCTGTAAGTTTTTATTTATTTATTTTTTATTAGTTCTTGATAAAGTTTTTGTTTACATAATATGTGTGAATTGTGTGTATTTATTATGCATATGCAAATACACACACATACAGCAAGTATATCATTGATTTCATATATAAATATATTTTATATATATTTTTCTTAAATAGATACATGCATGTGTGTGTATCTACATGCATAATAAATCTATACAATACACACAGATATTATGTAAACATGTTTATTTTATATATTATATGTATGATTTGCACCTGGCAGAGTGAAGTTTAGGGACCGTAATATCATAGAAACATCAGGTGTTGACTTTGCTTAGTAAGTCAGTAAATCTAGATGTAGTTAACATTGCACTCATTAGTGCTGCTGTAAAATATTTGAGAGATTATTGGATATTATTGCAATTTCTGAGTGAGAATTATTTCTACTTATTTCAGTGCGTGTTTGCTATGTTTTGTTTCTGCGTAGACGGTCGTTTCAGGAGTATAAAAGAGAACATAAACACAATTTTTGACCCCAGCCTCCAACAGGATGAAACTGAAAACTAAAACAACAAAAAGAGGAAATAATCGAAGGACACGTGGAGGTTCCTCAGCCGCCTTTCGTGACCCCGAGAGCTCATAAAGCTCAGGGTTGTGACCCTCGCAGGAGATGCACACTATAAATATATGAAGCTGAATTATTTTGGAGATTGAATGTATGGAGGTTTCGGCCCTTTGTTGACTCAATATTGTGGTCACTCGAGGACAGAGCCGCTTATGGCCACAGCAGCATCTTGCCAACAGATACAGCATATGATATTTGCCTCGAGCTCTGTCAGTTATATCAAATGACTTGGGTTTTATTTTACTTCACTCTTTTTTTCATTTGAAACAATATTTTTGTAGAGAAGAGGAGGCATGGGAAGAATGTTTGAACAGTTCGCATCAGTGCGAAGCCATTTCCGACAATAGTTTTGTTTTATATTTGGGGATGTCAATCAATTAAAATACCTAATTGAGTTAATTACATGACACGCCAGCTCATTTGTCAAATGAAATCACAATTAATCACATGTATCAATTTTTGCTGAGAAAAGGGCTGTAAATGAAGATCATTTAAATACATTGCTACTTTGGCAGATGAAAGCATTGAGCAGACAAGGCAAAAGTGGATTTAGAAATCAATATATTGATTATTTCTATAGCATTGCGCACAAGTCCACAGTTTGTCATTTCGTCTGAGTTGGATTTAGTTGATTAAGTCACTTCTGTGCTGTTTTTAATTGGTCTGCATGTGTCATGCATCCTGAGTGCTGTTTGCTATAGTTGTTGTTAATATTTTAGCGTTATTTTAACACATAATTTAATATAAAATTATTATAATTTTAGAACAAATTCTAAAACTTTTTATTATATATTTTCTTATAAATATGGTACTATATTGCTTAAAACTATATTTATTTTATATAAATAAATGTGTATTTAATAACAGTTTATATAAGACTAATAATTCTTTTTATTCAACTTAAATGACTTGTTTAATATGCAGCTTTACAGAAATTGTGTACATTTGCATTTTCCCATGCGCATCCTATGTTTATGTAACTGGGTTGTGCTCTGGGTGTTCTTTTACATGGAAAATGGAGTCGGAAGAGTAACAGATTTATGTTTATGCATTTCTGATTCAGCAAACACCCCTGATTATCACAGTCGTGATGATTGAAACGGATGAGGCAGAGGCATTATGAAGTTTATTTAAGGTGTTTCTGCTTGCCTGTTTGCCTGATGGGTTTCAGTGTGGATTCATCCATGTGTGATATCATGTTTCCAATCCTGTGTAAAGAACCATTTTGATTTTTTTTTTTCCTTTTCATAGTCTTCGTTCTAATCAAGAGCTGTTGACCCTCATTATAGGAGTGAGGAGAAGAGGGTGCTGTTGTGAGTCCTTGATTAGATGGACTAGTGATCTATTTCTCTCTCTCTCTTTCTCTCTGTAATATAGTTTTTTCCATTTAAAAAGATTTACATAGTTTATAGTATCATAGTTAATTGTTGAGAAGAGAGGGGTGGGGGCGGGGGGGGATAAATAAATAAATATATAATAAAAAATTTAAATAAAATAAATTATATATATATATATATATATATATATATATATAAATGTATAAATTAGTTTTTATATTTTATATTTTATGTACGTCATATGATCAATCATTCTGACATGCTGATTGGCTGTTACAGAAATTATTAATATTATCACCATCAGGATTCTTGATGAATATAAATATCCAAAGATCATCATGTATTTATTATAAAAAGCTTTTGTAACATTATATAATGCCATTCAGAAGCCAATATATTTTTTAAAAAAGAAATTATTGAAATGAATACTTTTTATTTAGCAAGGATGCTTTCAGTTCATCTAAAGTGATAATGATTTATAATGTAGAAATGTTGTTTTTCTGAAATTTACTATTTATCAAAGACATCTGAAAACAATCTACTCCACTGTTTTCAACATGATGATGATAGTAATAATAATAACAATGTTTTTTGAGCAGCAAATCATTAGAATGATTTCTGAATCTTGTCTTAAATGCAAATGACAGTGTTAAATGAAAATATTAATTATTTTTATTTTTACCTATTTTTATATATGTATATGTGTGTGTGTGTGTGTATATATTTTATATATATATATATATATATATATATATATATATAATTTTTGTGTAGAAAATTGCTTTAGATCCTTGTATCACTATATTTTCTATCCCTTGGTAATTTTTTAAGTTGTTTTGACAGACACTGTGATTTCCGTGGTAAATATTTGTATGGGTTATTACCTGCCTTTGTCATTTAAAATCATTTAGCAGATGTGTCAAAGCGCAGCAGACAGGCTTCAGAACTTGTTTTGTTTCGAAATAATGAATCTTTTCTGTGTTACTGATATTTTACGACACTCGCTTCACCCCGAATGTAGCGTGTCAGGTGATGGTGTGATTTTCTCACTCTCTCTCTCTCTCTCTCTCCTGAACGGCTAACCGCAAGCTCTCGTCTCACACAAAACCATTGTGTTCCTCTCTGCCCGAGTTTTAACAGTACTGTTGGGCTCGAGGGCTCAATCTGAAACCGCCCATTATTTTTTCAGCAAGTGACCAAACTGATAGATGTGTTAATTCACCAGTGATGAAGAGGGGCAGCAGTGAGCTAAAATTAGTGTTAAAAAACAATTCTGATAGATGAGTCCATTTCACCTGGGTGCAAACACTGGCTGGCATGTGAAGCTGGTGGTTTTATGATCTCAGCACTGCTCGTCTCATCAAGATTCCACCCGGCTTCTTGTTTACAGTTGAGGACGGGCAGAAAGGTCACAGGGGGGCGTTTGTCAGAAATATTGACGCGCTTGAAAAATTGCAGAACGCTCAAACCGTCTGTCACGTTCTCAAATAAATATTTGTTTTGGGTCTGCGCAGATTTGGCAACTCCGCCAGCGCTTAGACACTTTAGAACGCTGATGGACGCTAATGCTTTCCCCAAACTTGCATGTGTTTGCTTTATCTCTGCTCTGTTTTGATGGGAAATTTAGTGCGAATGATTTAACTCTGATATTATTTAGCGTTCGCAGAGCTCCATGGCCACCCGTTGTGTGTTTACCATTATGAAAACAGCCAGAAACACTGTAAAGACTGTCAAATCAGCCTAATTTGCTATTAACAAGTACAGTAATGCTTAGATCTGAGCAGATACCCCCTGACGCTGTTATTTGACTGTCTTTCTCAGTCTGTCTCTTCTGGGTTAAAAGGTTCTGCTTAGGCATTCAGCTTTTTCACTGGGACCAGCCGGCTTCTACTGTGCTAATGAAATGACTGTGATTGCTGTTCAATAGCTTCTCCTGCAAATCAGGGAATGTATTACAATACGCCATTATAATACAATGAGCAAGGATTTCGGATTTTAGGAACCTGAAGTCTGCAGTGTTTTTTTTTTTTTTTTTCAGTTTCGTTCGTAACGGTAAATTACAGGAATCTTATCAGGCCTGGGTTTTTCAGTTTTTCAGTTTTTTTTTTTATGATTTATAAACTGGTTTTCGTTAACTGAACATGTCAAAGTATTGATGCAGTATAGTGAGAATTGACTATTTTGATGTATTATTGAATAAAAACGTTGTGGCAGTAGCTTGAGCACATGTTTTCCAGAGACAAATTGAAGCAAGACTTTTTAGTCCTACCATATGCAGAAAAACGCTAGTGCTTAGGTTGCGGTTGAAGTGAAGCCTTATTCCGCCTGTGTGTGCTTAATGTGACCCTTTTCGACCCTTCCCTTCCCTTCTCTTCTCTTTGGAAAGGGAGGAAGACAGAAAGAAAGGGAGACAGACAACAGAAGCCATGCAGACCTCTTTCATTCCTGCTGTTCTGCCCAGTGGGGGGAAGCAGTGATTGAACAAACGACCGATGTGTTTGATCTGCAAACCGCTTGTGTTAAATTTTCCAAGAGCGAATGAAATGGTGCTATAACCTCTTTTTTTTTTTTTTGTGGTGTTCTTTCTGTCTTCTCTCTGTGATCTTGCATCTTGCTCAGGTTTAAAAATTGAGAAAGGTTCTTATTCAGCACTAGTTCCTTTTTATTTGAAATAAAAGGGAATGATTTTTATGGGCGATTCATAATTTCTTGCCGTCTGTAACACCATTTTATGTTGGATATTTATATATTTAGATATTTTTAAATAATAATCATTTAATTTAATGCATTTATTAAATGATTGTATACAAATTTTTCCTCTTTACCATTAATAGGGTTTCCATAGTCAAGGAATCTGTTCATACCAGTAAACAATTTCATTTTCCAGGTCTAGAAAATTAAAAATGAATAGCCAATAACTTGTATGTAGTTATGTTATATTGCAGATATAACTTTCAATACATATACAGACTTTCAAGGCAGTCTGATTGTAACCGCAATTTTATTCTTGGTTCAAATCATGTTCCCACAATGCTACTTTAGTGATTTCACTTTAAATCAATTTTATATATTCTTATTTAGAAATCAGAATTATCTGGGAAGGTCATGAAAGTGTCACAAAGTGTGGGAACTTTGCATTGCTGTTTTGAAATTGAACAACATTTGTCTCTATCGACCACCCTTTTTTCCGCCAAATCACAAATTGTTAAAAACACTGAATCACTTGAATCGTTAAATTCCTTACGATTCCCATCCCCGTTCTTGCTGTCTGGTTAAGGGCTGCTTCCTAATTAACAAATGCGCTTGGGATTAGTGCTTGCAATGACCATAAAGGTTTATTAGCAATCCATTGAGTGAAAGGAGTGGGAGTGACAAGGCTTGGCACCAACAGAAGCCACTCGATCAATACATACCCCCAAAATCCCCTCACCCAGCTGTCATGCACTGGCTCACAGTCCACTCTGAGTCACTAATGCCTCCAAATGGAGAGCAGGCAGGGATGGATTGAGTCTGAGGCAGAAGTGCTGAAATTCTGATTGTTGGCTTTTAAAATCGGTTATTGTCAAAGTTCATTCTGCTAGAACTCAAAGCTTCATTTCCGGGAAGAGTGTGCAAGAGCGTCTTTTGTGCATGTGTGCAAATACGTGCAACGCTTAGCTATTGACGTTTGCCCACCAACAGTGCTGATTTGATGTTTGGAAACTTGGCCTCACTAATCACGGTGAGGTAGTACAAGGAAGTTGGATGCGTTTTATGGCAGACGAGGTATACATTTTATCAAGTTTATCAAGTTGATGCATTCCCAGGAAATCCGATACAAGATCTTGGCGCTAATGACGCCAATTGTTTGAGCTTCAGGGATTCTCAGTAAAATGTGGGAAAATCTGCCAGAGTGTTCGTGGCTTTATACGGCACTGTTGCATATCCTTCCAAACAATCTCAATGTTACAAACAAGTTGTTTGCTTCTAAATGCATTATCATCATTGCATGGACAAACTTTTGTGATGTTTATAGGTATTGCAGCTTTAGTGAAGGATGAAGAGTAGCGCATGCTATAGTGTACTATATTACAAATTGGCAAGAAACAGGCTGTTTGATTATACGGGTCAAAAAACTAAATTATGACTGTTTTTCTGTGCAAAAACTATTACCTTGGGGGAGAAAATGAAATTTGTAAAGTATGATGACCCCTTTAATGCAATTAAACTTTTAAAGATAAGACATTGCTTTGCCTGCTTAATCCATTTTCAAACGAACTCATTTTTTTTTCTTGTTTCTCTCTCTTTCATTGTAGACATGAACCACTGAGACAGCAAAAGAAGAAAAAGCCTGGAATACGCTTGAGGGAAGAGCTTCGTCTCATTCCCCACCTCTACATTAGAAGGTTTGGAATCATGAGGTCCTTGTGGCTGCTGGTATTTTCCGTCTCTGTTTTGACCGGGACCAACATGGCGTTTCCAATGACTCCTACTGAGCCCCCTGAAGTCTCTGGGAGCTTCAGAGTTAAAGACATGAGCCTCACGCACCTCACCGTGCACCGCAAGACTGGCGAAGTGTTCGTCGGCGCCATAAACCGAGTCTATAAGCTCTCCGCCAATCTGACCGAAATGCGCTCGCACCAGACGGGTCCCGTGGAGGACAACGCCATGTGCTACCCGCCCCCCAGCGTACGGCCATGCACGCAGAAACTGGAATCCACAGACAACGTCAACAAATTGCTGCTGGTTGATTACGCTGGCAACCGTCTGGTGGCTTGTGGAAGCATCTGGCAGGGCGTGTGCCAGTTCCTGCGGCTGGAAGATCTCTTCAAGCTTGGTGAACCGCACCACCGTAAAGAACACTACCTCTCGGGCGCCAAAGAGCCAGATGGGATGGCTGGAGTTGTGGTGGGCGATGACGACGGAGACTTGAAGAAGAAAAAAAAAGGTAACAGCCGCCTCTTCATCGGTGCCGCCATCGATGGCAAATCCGAGTATTTCCCAACCCTATCCAGCCGTAAACTGGTGGCAGATGAGGAGAAAATGGAAATGTTCAGCTTGGTTTACCAAGATGAGTTTGTGTCCTCTCAAATCAAGATACCGTCAGACACATTGTCTCAATATCCCGCATTCGACATCTACTACGTTTATGGGTTCTCCAGCCGCACTTACATCTATTTCCTCACTTTGCAACTGGATACCCAGCTCACCCAGGTGGATGCGACAGGCGAGAAGTTCTTTACCTCAAAAATCGTCCGCATGTGCTCCAATGACACCGAGTTCTACTCCTATGTCGAGTTCCCACTTGGGTGCACCAAGGATGGCGTGGAATACCGACTTGTCCAAGCCGCCTACAAGCACCGCCCTGGGAAGATTCTGGCCCAGGCTCTTGGCCTCTCTGAGGATGAGGATGTCTTGTTTGTGATCTTCTCCCAGGGTCAGAAGAATAGGGCTAACCCACCGAGAGAAACAGTGCTGTGCCTCTTCACTCTGCACCAGATTAACCTGGCCATGAGAGAGAGGATCAAGTCGTGTTACCGCGGAGAAGGAAAGCTGTCTCTGCCATGGTTGCTCAACAAGGAACTGCCTTGTATTAATACGGTGAGTCTTTGAATTAATGTTTGCTCTGAATCGGTTTTTTCAAAAGCGTATTTGATCAGATAGGTTCTGGGTTGTGCTTGGGGTTGGCATTAACAGCAGCAACATTGTTATTCTTTCCAGTTTATGATTTCCTTTTGGTTTTTGGTATTACGTTTAGGGGTACGGAGGACTTGGTTTGCCTCACGGGAATGTTGTTTTAGCATCCAGGAATTCCTGCATTCCAGGTTCTTGGAACAACATCGTTTAATGAACATTCTTATGGAAGAATCATACTCTTTTTAGAGAGTCATTAGGCAATTCATCAGCACTTAAAGGGTTACTCCACCCAAAATGTAAATTGTTTTTGTCATGGATCACTTACCCCATGTTGTTCCAAACCTGTAAAAGCATTGTTTGCTTTTCAGAACATGATTTAAGCTATTTTAGATGAAAACCGGGAGGCTTGTGACTGTCCCATTGACTGCCAAGAAATGAACAATGTGCAGAAAATAGATTATGCCAAATATTTAACCATTTCATTGCAGTTTTCTTGACATTGCACGTCCTTTTTAAGAATGAGTGTCTAATTTAAACAGCATCGTGGATTTTCAGCAGGAATGTTTTTGCATTTACTATAATTATCGTGATTTGTGATATAGATTCACAGCATTGGCCATGTATCAGCCATGTTAAAATAATATTTGGCTTATTGATATTGCTAGAATTTTACATTCTACATCTATGCAACCTAACTATGAGCTTAAATGTATCCAAGTCCTAAAATCAGAGTGAAATAATATTTTTGGTAATACTTTAGTATAGAGGCCAATTCTCGCTATTAGCTGGTCGCTTGCTTAATAGCTTGCATATTACTAGCATATTGGCTGTTTATTAGTACTTATAAAGCACATATTCTGCATGATCATATTCTACATCCCTGGGCCGGTTTCCCGAACAGGGTTTAAGACTGGTCCTAGATTAAAATAAATGTTAAGAGCTGTCTAAACTGGAAAAGGCTTGCACTGAGATATCTTA
>JAUCMS010000145.1:3921005-3935577 GCA_032357445.1 Enteromius radiatus | reverse complement strand
TTTCTAAAAATTCTTAAATGTCCTAAATTAGCAAAGGTCTAGTCCTGGCTTAATCTAATTCCTGTCCGGGAAACCAGTCTACACCATAGTACCCAAACTAAAACAAATTTAACAGGCATATTAACTATTAATAAGCAGTAGAAATTTCATGAGGCAGAAGTCATAGTGAATCGTTACTAGTGAGAACTGGCTCTTAAAATAAAGAGTGACCACCAGTCCTAACCTTATCTTATTGCAATGTTACTGCAGTGTTGATCCAGGAACATGTCATTCTTGTTTAAAACAGAAAGCATGACGTTCGGTCTGTTGTCCGTTTTATTTTCTCCTATTGTTGCTCCTGAAAAACTAATTTGTGGATGCTATACATGATTCTCATTGACCTAATTGTGACGTGTTGCAGACCTTTCAGGAATGCCTGTGTAGGGGAAACTGTCTAACATGATTACACATCTTAATCTGATGTAATGTATCTTTGATGAAAAATCTATTCAAACCAGACAGGGTGGGAAGCAATAGCTTATTATGTGAGAGATGAAGAAGGTGATGGCTAGACATCAAAATCAATACGCCTCTGACATTTTAAACCAGTCAAGTGTACCACACAGCCTGCCTCTGGAAACCCTTGATGCTTTATTTATGAATCTTTAATATTTGTAATTCAGTGAAAAATCACACTCGTGATTTGATGCTGTTTATGTGCCTCGAAGCTAGCCATAGGCTTTTAAGTAGCGTGTTTACATCGTTGTCCAAAGGTTAGGTGTGATTAATTTCTTTGGGGTTAAACATGCTGTAATTTTGAAGCTAATTAGCAAACAGTAGAGTTGGCACCAAAAAGTACCAGTATATTTTCACAGAAGCGAAATTGCAATTAGGGACGTGCAAGTTTTGATTGATTATGGAATTTATAGATGATTATTATTCCTATTAATATTCAGCGTGTTACAAAGGTCAACGCAGATTCCATTCAACGCAGATTCTTACGAGAAATGCTGAGCATGCAGGACCGAGGGGAAAAAAGTGCATTTAAGAAAGTTTAAGAAAGCTGTCAAATTTCGGGTTTTGTGCCGTTATTCACGTTCATGTGTGCTTATTTGAGCAAAGCTAGTTAATGGTTGATATTTTCTTGCTAAATTGCCATAATATGTAATGCTTATGCGCTGGAATGTTCAAATGAATTATTTCGAATCACCCAGAAAAGACTTAATTCATAAGCTATTAATAAGTAGCTAGTTGCTAAGACGTTTGTTTTCTGCGTAAACATGACAGATTTAATGTGTATTATTAGTTTCCTAAAGTATACCATGCATATTCAGCAAATATGTTGGTTTTGAACCAGCCCTAGCATGCATATTGAATCATTTTGCCGCATGTTGCTTGATATGTTAGTTGTCTGGTAGTTATTTAGTGACTGCGCTTGTAAACTTAAACTCTCCTCGCGCTGCAGTAGCAATGTTTTCCCCCTCGAAAAAAAACAACAGAAAGCATTAGCAAACCGACGGAGTTTGTTTTTCCTGCATACTTGCCCAGAGGACTACCAGAAGAGAGGACAATTTGCGTCCGCGGCTGTAATTGCGCCGGGAACAATAGCACAACACCTCGCGGCCCGGCTAGAGCAGATGGGGCGAAGATGGCGAGTGCCGATGACCTCGTTCCTTTGGGGGGGAGTGGCTGTGGTTGTTTTTATGAGGAACAACAGGGTTCCCCATGACTGATGCAAATCTGCTCCTGATTCCAGAGCTGGGGTATTATTAGCTCTTTCTCATGCACGGCAACGGCCCTCCGCCTTTATAATGAGAGCGTGCGTGTCTGCCCTGAGCTCATGCTTCGTTTAATACATTTACCCTTCATATGAGCGCACAAAAACAACCCGTTCCACCGGCTAACATCACCCTCTCAATCATCATTCAACGGCACGCTCTCAAGACACCCATCGCCTTAAAGAATTTGGGGCGGAAGGTGCCAAACATTCAGCACGCTCATGTTCGTCATTACCGGCGTGAAACATCTTGCTGATGTTATTCATCCACAAGCTAAGCTGACCTCTTGTTGCACTTTACTGAGGTTTTATTTATTTATTTTTTATGCGGCAAGATCCAGAGGAAGTGAGATTAAATAGCTTTGTGTTTTCCGCCGAGCTCTGAGATTCTGGTAATGAGTCAATAGTTCACCTCTGGGATGAACCAGGGGACTAGGTTTGGTGTTCGGTGACATCATCACTCCCGATTGATGTGTTGCAGATGTTAGTTAACGCAATTGATTTTTGAATAACTCTTCTGACGTTTCCTTGAGGAGAAATGACATACAGCGATTTTCTTGTAGTTTTTCCTCCTTTGTGTCAGTGGACAGCCATTAAAAGCAGCTGAAATAATGCTTTTCAGAGGGTAAATGGTGGCTATTTCGCGAGAGAGCACATCTGAAGTGATAAAGCACTGACAGTGAGGTAGATTGCAGGATGATGTCATGTCTCACCGGTCGGTGCGCCGGCCCCTGGCTTGATCCCCATGGGCTCACTTTCGCTGTCTCTGTTTGGGTGGCTCTTCTCTGTCTGATCTATTAGCTGGCACTTCCTGTCTGAGATGCTGTGATTTGACGGCAGCTTGAGAAAGCTGTTGTAGGGTCATCTGGGAATTTGTTTGCTTGTGTGGATGTATTTTTGGGAAATGTAAGCGCAGTAACTTTTTACTTTATGCATTTTGATTTGAACTTTAATTTCCCAAAGATTAACTAAAGGTTATTAAACAATGACATAACACGGACTACTCAGCATTTCTTGTTAAGGGTCCTTAAAGTACCAATAAGTAATTATTTTATATTAATAAGACATTACTTTTTTAAAATGAATTATTTTTTTGATTTTTTTTTGTTTTTTTTAAATCACTGCAACAGATTAACTAACGCATATGATAGTTTTTTTATATTGATTTGAAAAAAAAAATTTTAATTAGTTGATTTTTTTTTTTTCATTTATTTTTCTTTTCGGCCTTTTGGACCGTAATGTCTGTTATTACACATTATGTTTTTGTTCAGGTTTTAGGCCTATCTTATCAATATTAACTAATTATGCTTCATGGTTTCTCATTTTGTCTGTAGCCCAAGCAGATTGGCGATGATTTCTGTGGCCTGGTCCTGAACCAGCCTCTTGGAGGACTGAGGGTCATTGAGGGCACTCCTCTGTTTGATGACCGCGCTGACGGTATGGCGTCCGTAGCCGCTTACACTTACGGAGGTCATTCAGTGGTGTTCGTGGGGACTCGCAGTGGCCATCTCAAGAAGGTAAGAACTAACCATTCTGTGTCTTCCACCGCTGACTGTTACAGAGATGTAATCACAGCGGGGCTTTTGGTTTCTGCTTGGTGCTGCTCGATTAGGAAGTCATAGTGATATGGGGAAGATATCGACAAGCGAGTTTGTTTATATTTGAAGTGCGCTGACTACTGCATTGTAACATATTTGAATAAGATTGAAAAGGATATTCAGTGAGAAAATGCAACTTGCTTTAATCCTTAGAGAACTGATTGTTTTGTGATTTCTATAATAGATGTTGAACTTGTAAGAGGGACTGGGATTGTCAGCTGAGAAGCTTTTTACAGTTTCGTGATTACAATGACAAACTTGTTTTGAAAAAAAAAAATGAAAATATGAAATACATGAACAAGAATGTGCATTATGCTAAATGAGGGCAGTTTAGATTTTATGTTGATGCAGTTTTTGCTATTTTTGACTCTATATAGAGAGTTTTATGTGTAAAGAACGATTGTACTTTGTCTCCTTTTTTATGTTTTTAATGCATCTTTTGCTCGCCAAGGCTGCATTTCTTTCATCAGAACTACAGTAAAAACCAGAATATTGTGAAATATTATTACAATTTAAAATAACCATTTTCTGTTTGAAATTTTTTTTCAATATAATTTATTCCTGTGATGCAACGCAGAATTTTAAATAACACTCCAGTCTTCAGTGTCACATGATCCTTCAGAAATCATTCTAATATGCTGCTCAAGAAACATTTAACTTATTTGTGCGTGCACAAAAATAAATAAAATAGGTTTAATAAATAGATTTGGTTTATAGTTTTGCTCTAATGAGCGTGCTGAGAGTTTTTACAGCACCACACATTCAAACTGACGTCTTTGACTCCTGTGTCGTCTCTCACAGTTTGTTTTTTGTGAGCATCCCGCCATGCGCGTTATGTTTTTTTAGTCAGCATGCTAAGTTAAAAATAAATTTTTAACACTCATCTCTAGACCCCTGCGTTCTGTTACAGTCTCTTGCGCTCCTCGGGGCTGTGTTTCTGATGGGGGTCAGATCAACCAGAAGTAAGCCTAAAAATATTATCTTGAATTAGCCATTCTCAAAGGAATTTCCACATAGACTTTAACTTAAAGAAAGCACCTTTCCCCTTCATTCCAACACGTACGCAAACCACCAACAAAGCCATAATAAAAGCTCCACCTTGTGACTCAGTCATCCAGACCGGGCAGGCGACAGCTGGGGATGTTTAAAGAATAATATGCCCACTGGTGAGTTTATGATGGTTCTCCACAGAAGTTACTACGTTTTTTCCTTCTCAAACAACAGCTTGACTCGTTCATAGCTAGCATTTCGGCCCATATATGCACACTGCATCTCGAGGGAGCCGAAGCGAGAGGGTGGAGTAATTTTTTCGGCCGGTTGTAAATAGTTCAAGCTGTGTATGAAAAGAGAGAGAGAGAAACCCAGTCGGCATTAAAGTTTTAACATTACTCAGCAGCTGATACGTGCCCTATATTAGGTCATCGTGAAGAACTTTTATTCACGACGGCTTTAAGTTACAGTTCATTGAGAGAATTAAAGGAATTAGATTAGATGCGAGGCCGATGAAATCGCCCTGAGAAGCTGACTTGGCTCTTTCTCAGCAGACATCATAATTAAAATGAGGTAGATGGGGAGGAAAATATGCTCCGGTTTTGTGTGCGTTCGCCATTCCAGTGCCCAGCTGGAGAATATAAATGCGATGGCATCCATTCTGCTATCGGAATGAGGGAGCAGGGGGTCGGTCCTGTGGGAGCCGTCCTGTTTGGGATTATTTACGGGAGTTCGTGTCTAAACATGTCCTGATATACCTCTGGATCGCTGCAGATCAGGCTGTTTGGAAACAGGGATACATCCGGAGATTGAATTCCGGTTCTTGGCTGATAGTCGCGCGATCGTCCGTGGTTAATAAACAGAATACGCCGCTTGTGGTCGTGCTGATAATAAGCAGCTCTGTTTGTTGACGGAGATTATATGATGTTACAGAAACGCTCCCTCATCCATATGGCCTTCGTATTGACTGAAAGTCACAATAAACAGAGATGTGGGGAAATCGTAATGTTTGTGTTTTCTCGCAAACAGTCTGTCAGGATGAAATGGTAAATGGTTTGTGTGTGAAGCTGGTCAGTGTTAGGAAGAGTTATGATTTCATATATGTACTGTTTGTTCCTGCGTAAACAGGAGATGTGGAGGAAGTGTGGATGGCTTTAGCTCATATTCCAAGGAAAACTGTATTTTCCAGTCTAGCATTAGATTGGAATACTGTTTATATCTTTTCTGTGGGTTTTTAATTAAACCATGAATCATAAGGAACTAAATGTATCGTTTTTTTTCAACCAGTTAAATGTTTAACCCTGACCAAAAAGATTTCAAATATAGAGCCAGAACTTCCATCCAAAAAATATATTATTATTATTAATTTTATTAATTAGTAATGTATTGATTTTTTTTCTTTTTCTTGATTTTTTTTTTTTTTTTTCTTGTGTGTGAAAAATATTAGGTTGGTAAGATTTCATAGGATTTTAAAACTCTCATCAAAACTCATCAAGGCTGCATTTTCACAGTAATATTGTGAAATATTATTGCAATTTAAAACAACTTTTATCCGTTGTAATATATTTTAAACTGTAATTTATTCCTGTGATGCAATGCTGATTTTTCATTAATCCAGTCTTTCAGAAATCAATTCTTTAAATATTCATTTTGATTTATTATTATCATTGCTAATGTCATTATTAATAAAAATTTTTTAATGGAAGCCATGATACAATTCATTTCAGGATTTTTTGATAAATAAAAAATTCTAAAGAGCTGCACTTGCTAAATGTCTTGATTCACGAGCAAGTGACTTTTATGTTCAGGTTGTTTTTTGCCAAGTTAAATTATATACAAATACGTCTTGTATTTCTATGGATCTTTTTGCTTATCTGCTTTTAGTAAACATGCTAGTCACTAAAACAGTTTTGAACATGCCAGCTTGGCACAAAAAAGAAGTTTTTTTTTTTTTTCTCTCTGACGTTTCTAGTCTTTCATTGGCATATGAATAGATGATTACATATAACTCATTTAGCCACAGAAAGCATCATTTATCTCTCTGTAAACGGTCTCCGAAAGGCCTGTTGTGGTGATTGTGTACAGTGGTTTTGAGAGTGTTGGTCTACCTGCTATAATGTGGTGTAGAGAATACAGGAGAAGGCTGGGTAATTGCTCCATATCTCCCCTCGCAATAGCTTGTTTGTTTTGGCAGGAGAAAAGAGACAGCAAGCCGCTTCTCACAAGCTGTACGGAAATCACCCATAAGTCTTTATTGCTTCCTGTCCCTAGTTGGCTGCAAGTCGAGTCGTTTTGACTTCTGGAGACAAAATACTGACGAATTTTCTTATAATCTAGTTTCTCTGAATTATCATGCATATAAGTACAGACTTTTTAGCATAGATTTAATTGACTGTTACATTTGCTTATGCTTAGTAATGCTGAACCTTGTCTCTTAAAGGTCCCAACACTGTTTGTTCTACAGACGTGAATTATACCTCACATTGTGTGTGCTATACAGTTACGTTTATAACATTTAACCCTATGGTTTTCACCTGATTAAAATTCATAGTAGAGACTTGTGATACTCATTAGCCAGTAATGTTAAAGTAACATTTCCAAAAAGTTGCAATATTTGCCTTTAGAAAGTGATTTTCATGCTATTTATTTATTTTCATATAAAATACATATTGTATCATTTACAGTCCCTGATACACATTTAGGCTGATTTCTTTGAATTGAATTTAGGGACATGCTTGCATATTTATTTATCATATAAAATAGTTACTGTGACATTCTTCATGGAATTTTTTTTTCTGCAACATTTATAAATTAAAGGGTATGCATGCATCAATCTGTCCATATATCAGTAATATGTATTCACAAAAAAAAAAACAATTTCTTTGTTAGTTTATTAATTTATGCATTCATTCTAACTGTATAAATATATTACTTTTATGTTAAATACCTTATAGGTTATTCGTTTGCAACATTTTTAATTTAAAACGTATGTATTTATTTAGTTAAACATAAACTATATAATATTGCATCCATGTTATGTCAAATATTGAAATATAATCAATTTATTGACACAAATTCTCACACTGTTGCTATTACCATTAATAAAAAAAAATAAAAAAAATTCGCGAAAAAAAAATTGCCCTAACATTCATAATTCCATAAGGATATTTTTGCCTCTCCCTCCCCCTTAATTTCGAACCATAATTACAGCAGTCTAGCAACATGACAGGAAGTGCTCCACACAAGCAATCATGTTTTCTCCTTATAATGTAAAGATCTAGTTTTACATCCCATTTGTGCCTGTGGCTTCGACTGCAGTAATCCATGTCTGGTCCATCAGGAATTCACTCCCTCCTGTTGTACTTTTACAAGCGAGCGTTTAAACTAGTAGCCTGGCACTGTTTCCGACCGTCCGATATTTAGCAGCAAGTGCAAAGGCAAATGAAAATAAATACAGCTATTTTCCCCTGCACCTGTGCTGTTCACATGCCGGTCACAGAGCCACTGGGCTGCCGGAGGATTCTGCAGTCTCAACCTTAGCAGAAACAGCCAGGAGATAATCTGACCGCTGGGAAATAAACCCAAGGTTGTCAGGGAATTTTTTTTTTTATGGAACACCTTTGCCGAGCCGGCAGTGTGGGTGAACCGTGTGCATGTATATCATTGTGTTACGTGCACAAATGGATGAACGCGCTGCCATTGAATCCTTAATCGGGTGCTTTTATGTTGGTTTATTGTACAGTCTGTTTAGCGGCTAAAAGGATCTCAAGGTAGATGTAGTATATCACCGAAATGGCCCATCCTGCGCTGACCTCTCATCCTCCGACCTTGTGCTTCCTGTATTAACAAAAAGAGGAAGTCATTGGCTGTGTTTGGAATGCAATACTAACTGTGTTTTTCTCACAATTTTTTTAAAATATTGCACAAATGAAACAAATGTCATAAAAATTGCGTAAGAAAACATGCACATAAACTGATAAAGACATATTTGTTTTCCCAGAAATGAATATTTGACTCAGATCAGTGAAATATTACGTTTTTAAAGCAATTCGTCTTTAAACGACATGCATTTGTTTTATTTAAATTAGATTTTTGATTTATTCACAATTGTTTTGTGAAATGGACGTAGAATTTAAATGTTCTTTATTCATAATTGGAAGTATTGTGAATTTTTTTTTGCATAAAATCCATTTGAAAAATGAATGGGAACAACTGGTTTTGTCTAGTTAACTCAACTTAAGTGTTTAATTCAGTGACTCATGTTATCATCATGAAAATAGAATTATTTATTTAGCTTTTTTTTTTATATAATGTTGTTTACAAATGTGTATTGGCTGTCTAAATCAAGAAGAAGATTGCAACTGTTATTATTTCTGCAATCCCTGCTAATCAAAAGAGCGTTTCCCAATCAGTTTGCACTGTGTTCCGCTGATAGCATGCTAACTGAAAGTACAAAGGGACACGATCAATTGCACCAATTTTTGCATCCCTGCTATAATGTAACATGTAATTTTAAAGACATTACTTTGAGTCGATTTTCTTTGATTTCCAATCAGACGCTGATTATTTTATTAGGAAAGCGAATGGAATTCTGCTTGTTTAGGATCTTGCATGACACAAGGGTTATTCGTCGCACTTGAAATGGAAATTCAGATCAAGCCCATTGTATTGTGGGATACAGTGCACTTTTTTGCAAATGTAGCAGGTCATTCTTGTTTGCCATGCATACAGAAACATCCCATATGCATGCGCATAGCAATATGCTAGTATACTATTGCAAATGCAATTCTGCAATTTTGAAATGGAAGAAACGGATCCTATTACACATGCCGCCTATGATCCGGTGTGATCATGTTTATGTTTTATAAAGATAAATACGACAAGGTGAAAATTCTCATTCTGCACCCAGTCTTAGACATATGATACATGATTGAATCCGGCAGATTAGTGTCCCTGTCGCAGTGTTCAAATTGATTAATGCCTTTTAAAAAGCGTCAAATCCCCGTGCTTCACCGCAACCGTGTGCTGCGGCTCACACAATAACACCGCTTTTCTTATGAGCACCATCAACTGAGTCACTCTAATCCTCATAATCATGCATGAGCTGCAAGTATTTTAATTTCTTCTTCATCATCACCTGCCTTCTTTCCCCTCCGCTTTTGTATTTCGCCATGTTAGCATCTTTGTCTCGAGCGGATGGAGGCTTCAGAAAGCGGCCCGAACGGAACGTGTCTGAAAGGTCGAAACTGACCACTCCATCGGCCATTTTGTGGCTCATTTTTGCTCTATTCAAATCCAAGTGTGATTGGGCTGGAAATTGGAGCTAATTTAGCGGCGTAAATCAGCAGAAGAGCACGGTGCAGGCGTGGAAATGGCCGGGAGGCTGATTTACGAGCGGCTCGGCCCTCAGCCACGTTTGATCATGGCTAAATCTGTTTGCCGTAAATTCGCTGTCACAGAACCAGGCGGGGAGGGATGCGTCGTATCTCGGGCCGGGCTACACCACGGGAGCATCGACCTGCGACGCATTACAAGCTCTTGATAACAAAGCCCCGTGTCATTAAGAACGAAACTGGGAGAGAGTTGGAGTCTTGCTCAACTCCTTTAATTAAACCACTGTTTTCTACCTGGGTAACAGATGTGTTGCTCTCCTCTGTGGAGCGCCGACAGACAGAAGCTCCTAGATGATTTCTCCACGTGTTTGGACCATCTGAGCACTTGCTAAATTTACTGCTATTCAATTTTTGATGCTGCTTTTTAGGCCATCTTAAGTGTGTTCACTTGCGTTTAGCAGATCATCAATTACTAAAAACCGTTTTTAAGGTCTGATGTAGGAAGCTGTCCTTTCTGAAGGCCTACTACTATACGATAATAAATGTAATTATTTTTTGAAATATTTTCATAATATTTAAATACTATTAAAATATTAATATTTAATTTATTTTTATTTATTAGTTTTTTTTTTATATTTTCAGTTTTCGATTAAATGTTTTTAGAAAATAGATTTTGTAATTTTAGTTAGCTCCAAGACAATATTTAAAGTTTAAGTGTTTTAGATCTGATATTTATTTTATTTTACTTTTTTAATAAAGTAAAAATAAAAATAAATAAATAAAATGGATTTATATTGGCAAAAATTTTAAATTACATTTAAAGTAATATTTTAAATGTGCTTAACAATTTATTTACTATAATAAAATCACTGTAACATAGCATCTCATTGCTTATTTCTTTTAATATCTGTACAAATGTGTTTTGCATGTTTAGCACCTTATCCATTTTTTTTTCTTTTTCTACTTCTTAGTGCAGATTTCTTCTAGTTAATAATCATTTTAAGCTTTAAACAGTGTTTAGATGGAGTCTATTGATTTCAAGTCTTTTACTTGGATTAAAATGTCATTGAAATGTCACTGGATTTATTAGAAACCGCTCTTTAATTCTGACATTTTGTCTGATTCAGTCTTAAAGCCCCATAAACGTCGTGCTCCGTTGGCCCAGGTTGAGCTGTGTGGATTGTGCTTTATCTGAGTCAGTGTTACACTGTAATTGTGTCTGGCATTATAATACTGTACTGCATCACATCCAAGCATGAGGTAAACCTTCACTTTTAGACTTACTAACATTGGCTGCTTTTGATCTCTGTGTGATTTAGGACAGGATTCTGGTTCGGTGTATGTAATGTAAACTTAAGTCAATAAACGTGGGTCAAGTGCCTCAGCCTATAAATACAAATTTAGACTTTCATAAAAGAGCTAACAGGTAAATTTCTCTGCTGTATCCACATAAAACTCTTCCTCCGAGCTGTCACTGAAGACATTTGGATTTATGTGTTCTGACTACAGTGATTTTACAATGGCGGCACTATACCATTTCATATTCCCATCATATCTTAATATATTGGAAACTTATTGATTATAAGTATGATTTAAAATAAATAAATAAATAAATATATATATATATGTGTGTGTGGGTGTGTGTATACACTTTTTTTTTATAATTTAGCACAATTACATTATATTAATATACAATAATATCTAATATAATAATATTTTTTATTATTAATATTATTATAAAGCTTAATAATTATATAATACTGTATAACAATATAACAATAGTAATAATTACTATAACTTAACTGAAATAAAAATAAATATAATAGTTTTAAAAAATGAAAGATAAATCGAGCATGACTCGGTGCCTCTGCGTCCAGCATCATTTGGCCCAGTGTACGTCCACACATTGGCAGTAATCACTTTACCTCAGAGCGCCGGGCTGTCGCATGTACAAGCTAATGAACAGCAGTGCTTATATGTGTAGTATTGTAGGATTAGGCCGGCCGGGGCCACCTGCCGTGCGGACACGGCTCTTATCTTGCACCTCGTGTCATAATTTAATGGGAGGCTTGATAATTTCATTAAAGGTCAAGACAGACGCATCTCATAAATGGAAGCAGGGTGTTTAGGAGGGCGGCTCTTAAGCACCTGTCTGGGGCCGTGTGCCGTAAAGGCCCTGGGCAAGTACCCGACTTACTGCGATTCAGGAACTGTGTCGACTACAAATGGGCGGGATGAACAAAATCTTATTTCACGCTGTGAGTCATTTTGTATCACGCTAACAGTGTGTGTCACTGTGTTGGAAATTCAATGCAAAATTGGTTTAGATATTAAATAACCCTGTGGCAATGCCTGTTATGAGTAAACCAGTAAATGCGTTACGAAGGTGTTTGATTTCTTTTTTTTTTTTTTCTTTTCTTTTTCTTTTTCTTTTTTTGAACTACAAACAGAAGAACAGTTAACCAGTGAACAAATAGTGTAAAACAGGAAAGCACTTCAGTTAAAAACAAGATCAAATACAATTTTATTTATTTTAAAATTTTAAAATTTAAAATTTAAAATTTTTAAATTTTTTTTTAAGATTCCTATTATTGTTATTTATTATTTAAGTGAGTTTAAAAAAAACCTTTGAGAACAGTGAATAAATTATATAACTTTAAATTATAAAAAATATTATATAAACACACATAACAATTATATAAACATATTATGTAATATAGTATAAAATAAAATATTGTGCTTTAGTTTTCAGACCATTTGCGTGGTAAAATGAGGTAAAATTGTCTCTAAACTACTTCCGAAGTCATGTCTTTAGTGCATCTTTTTGTGCCGCATATTCAAATACATAAAAATCATTCTGTTCTGCATGTCTTGTATAAGCATCCTTTAGGAAACCGCTCCTGTTGGGGTCCAAACGAACCCAAAACCTGCCTAATTTTTTTTAACTTCCTATTGAGGACACTAATTAGTCAAACAGCCCCATCCCTCATTTAGACGTGCCTCGCTTGTCGTTCACTACCACAGAAGAAGCTCCCATCGGGATTCCAGCAACCGCTTTTCTGCCTAAACTTTGACACACAATAAAGCGTCACGTTCCAGTCTGCCTGCGAGCAGCTCGACACTTTTTATCATTCAGTTCCCATTCCGTCATCTCTCAATTTCCGCCCGGCCTCACCTCCGTGCCGCCGCTAACCTTGGAGCTGAGTGCTTAAAATGAGCCATAAGATTTGCCATTTGTTTCTCCTCCTCGAGCTGCACGCAACCTCCGTGCCATTTATTGCACAGCCGCTGCCCAGAAGGAAACGACCCTTCCGCCCGAGTACAGATGCATTAAAACGACTAATAACGTGTCGTCGTATAGATTTAAATCCATATTTGGTGACGAAAGGACTCTGATATTGGACGCTAATGTTGTTTTGTTAAGTGCGGATGGGATATACTCCATCTGCTTATGAATTGACGGTAGACATGGTGCTATAAGGTTACGCCGAGAGTGGCTGTTGTGGTTTTGGCCAGACTGAGAGCAAATGTCTCTTCCAAACAAGCCGTCTGATTTAAGATAGCGCTAGTTTGCAGACGGCTGAATGCTCTGTCTGTCCTTCTAAAGAGATAAGTGGAAAGGGCTCTCCGAAAACTCCCCATACAAATAGTCGTCTTGTCACATGATTAGAGATGAGTTATTTAATAAAGGATTTGACAAAGGAGAGCTCTGTGGATGACCTGCGTGGTACGATCACACACACACACTGCTCTTATTCTCTCCATCACAAGCTCCATTCACTCTCCATCTGTTTCTGTGGAGAAAACGGCCACAGAACGCTGATACGTGCTGAAATACTAGAGTAAATGGATAAAGAACGCTTTAAAAACTGTTGCTGAATGTGTTTCTTTTGTTTGTTTGTTACGATACGTGATCTTAAACGAACAGAAGTTGCAGGTTGTTGTGTTTTTGTTTACACAGGTTGCACGTCCATCTGCTGGTTTGTGGTTTTTGGCTTCACAGATGTTCTTTGTAGTCCTGTTGTTGTTGCTGAGCAGGTTTTTTTTTAGAGTCTTAAGAATAAACTCTAGCTCTTTTTAAAAGGGATCATGGAAGACTTGGAAATATGAGTGATTCTAATCACAAAATTAAGAGGGTTGAAGCACATTGTGCTCAAATGCTTTTGATTTTGCAATGTGTTGTGCACCTGTATTAGTTATAAATATATGGCCGGTTTTCAAAGACAGTTCAATTAGGACATTTTATGTAATTTTTTTTAAACATGCCTTCGAAAAATAATGTTTTAATTGTGTGCATCTTAAGACAAGGTAAAAGAAAGGCATTGACATGTTTTAAGGTCAGTCAGTGTGAGTTTCTTTTATTTAAAACCGAACAGCTCAGATTTACTTTTAGTCAAGGACTAGGTATAAGTTTATGAAACTGGGGGTAAAAGTAATAAAAATATATACCAAATATAAACAATACTCATTATTTTTTAATCAATCAGTTTTTATAATTAAATATTATAAATATATACACTACCATTCAAAAAGTTGGGATCAGTAAGATATTTAATGGTTTTTAAAGATGTTTCTTCTGCTCATCAAGGTTGCAATTATTAGATTAAAAATCCAGAATTTTTTTTCTTTGTGAATATATATATATATATATATATATATATATATAATTTTTATATATATATAAATATACACACACACACACACACACACACATTATATTATATTATATTATACTATATTCTATTATATAGTATGCTATATTATATTATAGTTTAATTTATTTCTTTATTAATTTATATATTTAAAAACATTTGTTTTAACTGCTTTATTTTTTTATATTTATTATATTTTTCCAATGCAAAATAATTTAAGAATGAACTTTGTTACTATATATA
>JAUCMS010000145.1:3888742-3920905 GCA_032357445.1 Enteromius radiatus | reverse complement strand
CTGTAAGTTTTTATACCTCTTTCTTTTCTTTTAAATATGTGTTTATGTTTATTTTTTTTCCAAATTTTTAAAATATTTATCCAGTTATCCAAAATGATGGAAAATCATTGGTCAAAAGGTTCAGGATGTGTTTATATACAGTCAGCCGTTTTACATTTAGCAGTTCTCCGTGTGTCTCTTGTCAGGACGACAGCAGTTTGGCCTTTCCGGCATCCGCATGTGCAGGTTCGAAATCCGGGTTGTTTACGCTTTTCCCTTTCCCTCTGTGTTGATAGAAGCTTTTCTGCCTGTCTGGCATGCCAATAATGGAAAGCAATCCGCTGTGAGTATTTAGATATGGATATGGTTTGTCCAATGTAATTAGCTTTGGCCAACTCAGGGGATCAAATCTGAGGCCGTAAAATAACTGGAAGAGACAGATGGCGGAAAGACGCGTCACTCCGCTCTGCCCCCGTTCGACAGCAGCCTCATCCAATTCCGTCTTGGATGACCACAGCAGAACCTTTATTTGAACAGCAAACAGGAAAGCGCTTCGATGTAAATATGCTTTAGCGAGCCCAGAGAAAACAACTCGCTAAATAACCCACCACCGAAAAAACAAAGCGAGTTGCCGTGTCGCATTTCACGTCGATTCCAACCGAGGCCCTTTCCCTTTCAGAGGCGCACATATGAATATCGCAAATGGCTTTGCTGGAAATATTTAATTCTGTATTCTTTGTATCAAATTTTCAGCTTCCAAATGCATTGGTCACAGCGGCAGCCAGACTCGCTGGCTTTTCTGAGGTAAAAAGCACTCCGGATTCCAGATCCTGAATTTCCAGTGCTAAAATATCACCCTCAGTTTTAACCGAGAGCGAAGGTGAGAGAAAGAATCTGCGTCGTGAACCAGGCTGAACGTTTGGCCGGGACGTGTTTGCTCTCAGGGGGGGAAAGCGCTTCTCCTCCATTTTGTTGGGCTGGAGAGAAGCGCTCCGACCTGATGTTTGATGTCAGTGCTGAAGAACTGTGGGACTCGTATCTGAGGAGGGAGGGAGTGAGCAAAAGTGGATTTTTTTTCGCACTGCGTGTCAGAGCCAGGCACCTGGAACTAGGTCATTTCTCCAGGAAGAGGCAGGAGTGAGAAGAGAGAGAGAGATTGAGATGGAGGAAGCGGCTGCTGAAGTTACACTGGATCACTGCAACTGACACCTTTAATTGATCTTTCACAACAGATGATGTGCAGACAGGGGCGATAGAAATATTTTTGTGTTCTGTGTCATTCACTTGACATTATTATGGATGCTGTTTACTAGTTCTCATAAAGCACATCATAGCATATTATCTCTTTAAGGGAAATGTATATAAATAATTACTATTAATTATGATTAATTGCAGTTATTTCTATCAGCTGCCAGTAGTAACTGTAGCAGAATTACCATCAACTAATCTGTGCGTTCAGCGAACAATCATCCTGATGCTTCCAAGGTTTTGGATTGGCAATCATGTTCTTCCTGGTTTGAAGAGCGATGTATTCCAAAAGATGTCCTGACTCTGATGATTGGTAGATGGAAGGAGAGCTGAGAGAGAGAGATCTGTCACGATCCGTGGATCTTGAGTTACATGGAAAGTCAAGGCCTCGGCCTGGCGTAAAACTTTAAGCTTAAGCATGTTTCTAAGCATGGTAATTTGCATATGCACTGGATTGGAGGTTGATATACAAATTAGAAGAGATTCTTAAAACGCTGAATGTTGCAAAGATCTGCTTCTGTCAGTTAAAAAGCAACAATATATGCTACATAACTCAGCAATACATCTTTGTATGCAGTAAAATCAAGATTTTTATTTATTTATTTATTTTTAAACGGCGGTAATACCGCATACCGTGCTATTGAGCCACCCATAAAAACCGCAAGGGAAATTTCGTAACCGCGACAGCCCTATACATGATGAGGATATGTGTTAAATCAAAGAAAGTTTTCCTGTGAAATAATTTAGAGAAAAGTCCAAGTCTTTTCAACAGGGAGAACTAGTCACTTGCTTCATTCACATTCCTTCAAGCAATAAAACCGGTGTTATCAGTCGGTTGCCATGGAATCAGAGGCTTGTTTTGCCTTCCTGAGGTGTTAGATGCTTTTCGGGGGAAGGGTCCACAGACCCTCGTGGTTGCAGGTTGAGATACCCCTTGGGCTGGGTAAAGCGGTATTAAACATTATTTGTTAAATGTAAAAAATAGTTTGCAACTGATTGGTTCAAATGCTACAACATATTAATGTTTTATTCTGTAAATACTAGATCCCTTAACCTGACCCTAACCTGAAACTACCTTAATAATTATTAATAAGCTGAAAATTGGGGCAAAACTCTTCCTACCGCTGATTATCCTGTTTTTACCCAGAAATGTGGCATGTTGCAAGTGAAGTAATTTGCAGATATTTATTTATTATGGACTTTAAATTAGAACTGTAAAATAGTAAGCATTTTAGATATTTATTTTACAAATAATTATAAAATATTATTGGTAAAAAAAATTATTTATTTATTTATTTTAGTTTTTAACACATATATATATATATATATATATATATATTATATAGATAATTTTTTTTTTACAATGTAATATTTATATATTAATTAATTAATTAATTATTATTGTTGATATATATTTACTTTCCCCCCCCCCTTTTTTTCAAATGTAAATTTGGGCATTCATATCTTTGCGTAGAAGATGAGTGCACTTACTGGATTCAATTCAATAATTTTTTTTTTCAACAGTAGGGTATTTGTTTCCAATTTTGGCAAATTGGACCAGTGCTGAAAATCTTTTAATTTATGATCCTCATATAGCCATTTTTCTAAATGTATATAATTATAACATACATTGTTATAAAACTTTTATTTTTGTCTTGGAGAGTAGCCTTAAAATCTCAGCAGCTTTTGAGTCATCTGTAAGTATCTATTTAAAGTCTCTCTGTCAGAAACCACAAGCGAATAATTTATGTCCCAGCACCACCCTCTTTCACCACATTAGCCATCTGAGAGAATTACAGATTGAAAAACAAATTAAGAGAAAACAGGCAAAAAATACATCCTTGCAGGGAAAACCTTTATGAAAATTGATTGCTTTTGATAATCTTATGAGAGATAGAACTGGAAAATTACTCTGTCAAACGTCGCAGACTTGTTAACACTTTGAGGCATTATGTCTTGTATTGCACTCTAATTCTATGATTACGGGACATTGTTCACTGTATTGTCTCGCAGGAAGTGGAAGGCAGGAAAAGCTTCTCAATAGAGCATAATACTGCCGAGTGACAGGGTGCACAAAGGCTGAGTCTTTTCTTTTGCCTTCGTTAACAGCGGTCGCATAAAACCTGCTTAATGAACTTGTTCTCATTTGCCCTGTTTATGAACTGGTATGAACCATCAGCAGTGTTTTTTGTTTTTTAAAGATTTTTTAGAAATGTGTATGTGTGTATATTTTTATATTTGGTTGCCATAAATGCCATCCATCCATCCATCCAGATTTTCAGTTTATGGCATTTTTTGATTGATTGGAATGCAGATAGTTTTGCAGATGAAAGATAAGGTCCCACTTTATATTAAGTGTCTTAACTACTATGTTCTTACAATTAAGAATTTAGAACAGTGCACTTATTGTGTACATGCATGCTTTTATATTGTATTAATACTTTTAAAATACCTGCATGTAATTGCATCTGTAAATTAATTTCTGTAATTACATTTATAATTACACCTTAACCTACCCAAACTACCAAACCTGTCCCTAACCTTACCCGTATCCCACCTCAATAGCAGCCAAAGTGTTTTGCAATATTACACAATAACTACGTTGTACTTATTTTTTGATGTACATAGTAAGGCTACTTAATATAAAGTGGGATATGGAGAAATATATGTATGTGTGTGTGTGTGTGTGTGTATGTATATATATATATATATATTTATTTATTTCTTTTATTATTATTTTTTTTTTGCATTTAAAAAAATCTAAAGAAATATATGCTTTCTGAATTTGAATGGGTTTGTTAAACTAAACTGTTTAGAAAATTAAATTAATTTATTCAATTTATTAATTAATTTATTTTTATGTGATTTTGAAATACTGTTGCTTACTCTAAGTTTTAAGTACAAACCATTATCAAAAATATAATAATTGTAAAGCTGTCGGATTTTGATATACTTCCAAAGCTTTCTCAAGGACTTTGTGTGAGCAAGATTTTATCCATCCAAAAATTGGAAAGAAATGAATAAACAGAATCAGTCAGTCATGCACGCTCATTTTCTCCAGATGCGACCATGCTCATCTTGCCAGCTGTATTTGGTGGCTGTGCCTCGTTTGTGGCTATATTGAAATCCGTGTTGAGTGACAATGACTTCCTTCCCCCGAAAGATAATTAATTACTCTCTAACTGTGCTCTCGCGCTTTCCGAGGTGTTTAGCATCGGCGGTGCCAGGAAGTGACGGATGCCGTCGCGATTGTCTCCCTAGATGGATTTGTAAATGAATTGTGCCTGTTTTCAATAGCATGCCTATGAATGGCAGTTTGCACCATATATCCGAGCATCCCTCGAGTCAGGTCGTAACAATAGGTGTTTTGTATCCCCCCACCAGCTAAGCACAAAGTGTACGTTTAACGTGAGCCGGCGTATTTCTGCAAATGGGCGGAACGGAAATTGGTGCATGCGCCATTAGCAAGTTTTGAGCATCTTCGCTTCTCCTTTGGCGCCCATTCAGACTCTTAATGACTTTTGCAGACCAACTCAAGTCGTACTTAATCAAAACAGCCGAGTTGTTATTCCTGTTCTGTTGCGCTGAGATTTTGACCTATTGTTTACTGACTAGCTTTAGCTGGCATTGGCCCCTTTACCAACTACTGGTGGGCTTTTATCTGAGCTGACCAGATTTTGTGTGCGCAAGCGCATGGGGACATCATCGCCGTCTTTTTCGTGGCTTAGCGGCTGTGACGGCGCGGCCTCTTGTGTTTCCCAGGGCCGCAATTGTGTATTTACTCACATGGCATCTAGTTCAACTTTGCCTCTTAACTCTTTCCTTGCCAGAAAAATCGATCACTCGTTTTAGTAAATTGTGTACACGTTATGCTAATTCGTTCCCTCGTTTTATTAAATCAGGTATACGTTATGCTAATTTATTCCCTCATTTTGGTAAATCATGGCCACAGAGTGCTAGTTCGTTCTCTCGTTTTAGTAAATCCTGGCCACATGGTGCTAATTCATTCTCTTTTTTTTATGCTAATGTATTCTCTCGTTTTATTAATTCAGGTATATGTTCTTTTAATTTATTCCCGCATTTTAGTAAATCTTGGCAATGTTTGCTAATTTATTGCCTAGTTATAGGAAATCTTGGCCATGTTATGCTAATTTATTCCCTCATTTTGGTAAATCGAGGCCACAGAGTGCCAATTTGTTCCCTTGTAAATCCTGGCCACGTTGTGCTAATTCGTTCTCTTAGTAAATCATAGCCATGTTGTTCTACTACATTCCCTTGTTTTATTAAATTGTGGCAACGTGCTAATTTGTTCTCGTTGTAGCATATCATAGCAACTTTCTGCTAATTTGTTCCCTCGTTTTAGTTGATCGTGGCCACATACTGCTAATTCGTTCTCTTGTTTTATGAAATCTTGGAAACATTGTGCTAATTCCCTCCCTCATTTTAGTAAATAGTGGCCACATTGCGCTAATTAGTTCCCTCAGTTTAGAACATTTTCCTAATTTTTGTAAATTTAGTAAAGTTGTGAGGCCACAATAAATGCATTTTTGTCCATGTTATGTGCAAACAAAATATAAAATATTCAAATCCTTAAAGTTTATCATGATCAGATACAGAAATATGATCAAGACATTAACTTCCGAAGTCGTTGCACAGTCGTATACCTCTTTGTGGCCACCAAAAGTTTTGTTTTGCGAAAGTTTGGTGATCATGTTAACGTAGTTTGATGTAAATGACAAATATCCACTCAAGATCTTCTTCACTTATTTTTGGATCCTGAAGTGCTATAAAAGCGCCACCTACCATAATATACTCTACTATTTCACTGTAATACAGTAGTGAAAATCCAGATTGCTTACTTTATCAGTAGTATAAAGAATAATCTATCAAAGGTGGAGAAAGAGTGAAGTATGACCTTGGGCCTTTTAATTGCACGATTTCATGTGAAAGTTTCAGTCGAACCGCAGAAGAGTTCTTTGTTGTGACGTGTTCTGATATGCAGATGTCACGGATAAAAGCAATGCAGTTCTCGCTACGGTCGGCCGATTGTTTGGCGTTTCTTCGCACAGTAATTACTGATTGTTAGTTATGGTTTGTTTTGAGGCGATGTGGCAGATGCTGCTGTGAGGTATGCAGGGGGTGATGTTCCCCTCTCGCTCTCAGATCGGCTGTAAGCAGCATCATATAGTGTACGTCTCTCTCTCTTCTGGTTTTTCCCCCCATCATCCCAGAGTTTAATCAGGCTTGACTGACTGGCACTCCCTGAGAGTGCATTCTCAGGCACCACTTCCCTAAGGAGGAAGCCATCAGTCCACCCAACCCCCTCTTTCTCATCTCCGTCTCGCACAAACAGGCACCCGCCACCGCGCCTATAGATGGTAGGTATTCATAAGTTCATCTGTCGTTTATGATGATGATGATGGTGTGCTTGTGCTGTTCATCATATTCAAAAAATAGCGTGTGATCTCACTGCTCAGGGTGGTTTCACACAGGACATGTTCTTGCTTTCTGTCGGACCATTTTTTTGGTCGTTAGTCTATATAAACATTTCTTAGACAAATGTCTTTATCCGTTCCCACACGTCTTGATGTATTTTCAGCATTTCGCATCAAGAGCATAATATTTTAAGACACCAATGAGAGTTAAAAATAGTCATGCAACGAAACAATGTCAGTTTTAAAATAATGGAACAATCAGATGAATATAGGCCATGATAAGCACATTTGCATAAGCGTTTTGAGTAAGAACATACGATATATTGTGTGATATTAGAGATTATTTTGATTGATTAGAATTGGGTGATATTAGGCATTTTACAGTGAATGCTCAGTTCAATTATTTTTGCTTTTAGGGGCAAAAATATATCATTTATATATGAAGTGTAAAAAAAATGTCACGCTAACCACTTCATTGTGTTGTTGTAATGATTATTCATTTTTACAGCATCTAAAACAATGCATTTTTAGCGTTTTATTTTTATAAAAATAGTACAGAATTTTCATGAAGAATGAAACATTTTAACGAATAGTTATTAATTAAATAATTATTTATTTCTTATTTATTTTTTATTATTTAAATTATTTATAAGTGTTATGAAATTAGTAAATATTCAAGTAAATAACAAAACATATATATTAATTGTTAAATAAAAACATTTATGTAATACTTTCCGAAATTATTTTTTAGGAAATTTTAAGTTTTAAAATATATGTATTTTTTTATGAGTGTTATATATTAAAATAATAAATAAATAAACATACACATTTATTGTTCTACATTTTTTTTTTATAATCAACTTGATGGTAAAAGATCACAACTTCAAATCTTTAAATCTGTTCTGACCTCAGAAAAACAATCAGGATGTTCAAACAGACGTCTCACAACGTGAGGTTGTAGATGTCTGTCTGAGAGCGTCTCATCTGAGGCGAGAGACTGCAGACAGGAACGCTGTGTGACTTGTAAAGCTGTTAACATGACGGCATGTTTGTTTTCCATCACCGGCGTGTTGTCGAGGCACTCAGACATAGTCCTTCCTGAAGTGTTTGTGTTGCTTCCAGAAGGTTGTTTTAAGCGGCCTTGAGTGTGCTAGCCTGCTCTTTTACGGCCACAGGGTTTGTGTACTGGAGCTGGGGAACAGATGTATCAACGAGCACATGTCAGTATGTCAGTGGATCAGAGTCTGCTACTCTTCACTGTGGAAATGTATTTACAGCCGTTCCAGACAGATCTTAAATTAAACGTCCTGCTAACCTAAACAGCCTTATCAGTGGAATGTTCAAGCTGTAAAGAGGGATTTGTGAACGATGAACTGAAGGACCTATAAAAACATTATAGTCGTTATAGCATGTAGCTTGGAAGTGATGCTATAGTGATGTCATAACATCAACAAAAAAAAACTTTATTGGTGGCGATAAAACTACTCTCGAGCTCTGTTATGTAGTTGCTAAGGTGTTCTGAGTAGCTTTTATCCCATTGATTTTTGTTGTTACTAAGGGGTCCTGAATTTATCTTTTTTTTTTTTTTTTTTTTTTTTTTTTTTTTAGAATGTTGCTTTGTGGTCATTAAAGTGAATATATTTGTAGAATGTCACTATATTGTTGCTTAGGGGTTCCAGTCATAAATATATATATGTAGATGCCTCATTAGCAGCTTTTCTATGGGCTGCTATATGTAAGCCGTCCACCATATTTTAGCGGTCTTGACTTGACGTCATTCACCATAGTAATCCCTGAATATTTATAAGATGCCACAATCCTGCACAGCTGATGATCTCTGAACCCAATATCTCTTTGCAAACCTACAGTATGATGAATGACGTCAAGTAGACCATTCCAAGATGGCGGATGCGTGTACATGCTTGGAGCTGTCGAAAGGGGAGTCTATACATGTCTGTTTCCAAGTGCCTTTTTATAATGTTTCTGTGTTGTTGCTAAAATATTCAGAGTGGCTTTTACCCCATAGCTGTGTGGGTTGCTAAGGTGTTTTTCACATGTTGCTATGTGGTTGCTTGGTGTTTACGTACTCATCAAATTCAGTAGTTTTTATGATATTCTGGTCCCTAAAAGTCTGATGTCCATTTAAATGTTAATTGTTGAATCTCCAGATTGGCAGAATCTGATCTTGTTTATCCAAAATCTGCTCTTCAGAACATGCTTTTCTTCCTCGGGCTCTGATTGGCCGTATATGCGGTTCAGAATTCAACAAAAGAATGAAATGACTCTCTGTTTCTATTTTTTGACATTTGAGACACCTTTCTTCCATCATGCCGTGTTTCTGATTACACACGAGTGTGAATTCTGCATGCTTCACCAAATCCAGTTACCACCCCTCCTCCCCTCCCCGACCCATCCCCATCCGCCACCAGCCGCCCTCAGGATTGACTTACCCCAGGAGCACTGCCTAACGCCGCAGACATTTACAGTTCCCTTGAGCCCCACTGCCCCGTGCACCTTCTCTCCTTTCCATCTTGATGGAGTGATGGAGGGTCTGGAATCCACATTGACCCTCACAAAAGGCCAGGGCGACGGTATAAAGATGAAGGAAACTAATAAAAATCAGACAGAAATGTCAAAGGAATATTAAACGTGTCACAGCCGGGCCTCCAAATGGAGTGAAAATGTGGATGTGAAAGCAAAGAACGGTGTCCAGGTCGGATGAGCTCAGGTGAGCCTGGTTTCTGAATCAGGTGAATCTCACAAATCTCCAGATCACATCTGACTCCAAAATCAAAAGAAAGGAAAAATTAAGAAATGTATTATATATTTATATCTATATTTATATTTTGTTATTCATAAAATTAAATAAATATAAATATTTTTTTAATATATTTTTTTTAATTTAAAAAAAGAAATGAAATATTAATACCACCATGATAAATGCATCACGGCGTGTTAAATAATGAAATAATTCCAATAATTAAAATAATGATTTACCTAAGGAAATGTGATTAATTCTCATTAATGTTGCAGCATGAAAAATCTAAATATGTTGCATTGCGAAATATCTCAAGAGTCTTTAAAATAGGCTAATAGAGCTTTTGATTTTGGCGAAGAAATAGGACGTGGCATGTCCTTGAAAGAGTTCACCTGCTAGATCAGGTCCCGGGAGAACACGGACACCTGTGTAGGTCTTCATTGAATTGTACCGTCGTCCCGCCTTTCGGCACGCAGCCAAACCTGGTGCCAGCGCGGAAAAATGAAGTCCTCTAAGCTCTCAGCTACACAGCGTGCGTACCGTCTCATTTGGTAAATAGTTGAATCAGCAGTGTCACTCCGATACAGAAAGGAGCTGTGTTCTCAATTAGCGTCTTTGCGCCGGCCGGTGAAACGGGCTCTAGATAGGTGCCAGCATGCAGAATCCTTTCAGCCTATTGTTAAAAGGAGTGGAATTAAATGTAGTGCATGCTAACCGACTGAATGGGCATTTGAGCACATTTGACTTGATAATGTATTTTTCTCTTTCTGCCGGATTATTAAAATGCATATGTTCTGTTTGGTCAGCACATTCGAGACGGGCTGCGCCGTAATACTGTTTGAGTCTGTTCTCACCTCACTCGTCTCATAAGTCTTTCTTTTATTAATCTGTTTCCGACGGGCAGTATATCCTCTCCCAATTATAAAAGAGAGATTGGAAAATATCTTGATCAATCTTATCGATCGCCAGAGTTTAAGCTTCCCTTACAGCTCTGAAATGTATGGCCCGACTTCACGGCGGAAATCTTAGCCTGAAGCTCTTAATATAATCGTTGGTCCGGTCTGGCGAAAGTCACGTGCGTGTTTATTTGTGGCGAGTTCTATAGTAAACATCACAGCGCTAGTAAATCGCTTTCTGAAATAACAGGCTGTTGTTTAAAATATGACACAATCGTTCTCAAGGGCAGGGAATCTGATATGGGAGGCTGGTTCTTGGGCGGTAAATCAATTATTATTCGGTTACCAAGGAGACGGAAAACGCAAAAACTGTCACTCTCCCAAGAGAGAGACTTGTTTTCATTCATCTCGCTCCTGTCGCTGACTGTCTTTCCCCTCTGTCTCTCTTTCTCTCCCGCTTTGAGATTAGATTAGAACGGTTGCCGTATTGTCGTGAGGAACGTTCTTCGAGTTCCCCCAGAATGCTCTGGGGCGTCTAGAGCAGGATTAGGCCGTAAAGCCTGGGAGTGTCCTGGGCTTTGTTGCATGGTTGAAGTGTGCCCGTTTAGGCTTGACCTTGCGTGGCATCTCCTGGGTCCCGGAATAAAACCCGGGAAGGGAAGCACAGAGAGCGGAAAGCTCCTCATTAAATTATTTAAAGCCCCCGTGAGGGGAAAATGCATTTTCAACACACTATGAATTCACACAAATGTGTCGCTCGCTGTCACGTCTGAGAAATTAAGCAAAAATGAAGGTTGCAAAGCTTACTCTGTTCATAAAAGCCCAAGAATTGCTAGTCGGTGATAGTATTTCAGGCCGAATTGATTTCAACTAAAACAAGATAATAAAACATACAAATGAGAAATATATACTTAAGTATGTCTCTCAGTAACTGATGACTTTTTACCAAAAAAATGCTAAAAGTGATGGTTGTGATTCGCTTATAGTTTTTAAAATGACTCGTAACACATGTTTGTTTGTGAATCAAAGTACACTAGTAATGAACTGATTCAAATCAATAGTTCTTTGTTTTCTGAGTGATTTGTTAAAAGTATCTCAGTTGTTTATTTGATTGATTTAAAAGAATCGTCTCATTAGATTTGCACATTTGCTTGTATTTTTCAGTGATTCGTTTAGAAAATTGGCTTATTTTATGTGAGACTTTTTGAAATATTCAAAGAATTGTCTGCTTATATATATTTTTTTTTGTGAATAAAGTTACAGTAGCAAATATATAATTTGTTAAACTCTAAATCGATAGCTATTTTTGTTTTTGAATGATTTGTCCAATGTTTTTTCTGAATGATTCATTTAGAGAATATGCTCATGTCCTAGTAAAAGAATCATCTCATTCTAAAATAGTTGTCTTATAAGATTTATTTAGAAGATTTGTTATATCTTGAGTGATTCATTTAAGAATCGGCTTCTTTTTGGAGTTTTCTTTTTTAAATGTATCATTAGAAGAATCCTCTTAGTAAATCTGTGTATCTTTCAAAGTTATTCATTTAACAAATCAGCTTATTTAATCTTGTTTGTGAGGTTTTTTTTTTAAAAGCCTCATTAGAAGAATCATCTTTAGTAGATCTGCGATTCTTTGAGTGATTCATTTAAAGAATCATCTTTAGCTATTTTCTTGTTTGAGTCTTTTTGAATTTCGCATTAGAAGAATCATCTTATCCCATATGTGAATCTTTTTGATTGATTCATTCAAAGAATCACCTCATACAGTTTGCTTACTTTTGTAGTCTGCCTGAGTGACTAAAAGAATCTTCTCTTAAGATTTGGGAATCAAACTACACTAGTAACTCTAAGCATTTAGCCTAATTGCTGTCATAACTAGTCTCCTTATCGCATCACATTCAATCATTGCCATGACGGTTCCCAAAACCCCACAAATGAAACATCGAACACAATATCTGAGTGAAATATTCAGCATGCAGCAGCATATTGACGGCCAGATTAAATATCTTCCCATCAAACCTGTTCTTCATGCAGCCGTTGTCTCACGCCAGTCACATGACTGATAGGATCAGAGCATTTGCAGTCAGGTCACTGCATGTGTTTAACACATTGATAGCCCCACGCTGAATGATAGATAAGACACCGGGAACGTGTGGGGGGGCTGGGTGTGCTTCAAAAAGGGGGTCGGGGTACTTGGGTTGATTTCAAGGAAATTCACAAGCCCCCCTGCGGCTCCCATTTCTTCCTTACCTCTGTCACTATCAATTTGTCCCAATGCCTGGCCTAGGACTGGCCGCCCAGACGAGATCATCTCTCCCTGGGTGGGGAGGTGAAGAAAGATGGATGTCGGGGGAGGGCGGCTGCTGGCCTGCATGCCTTTAAGGCAACCCGTGGTGGTCCCTCTTCTTATTGTACTTCTGTTTTTGTGGTCTGCTGCATGTGTGTGTGTTTGTCCATGTGCATCTTGCGTCTGTGTGTGGCAAGGAGGGGGTCGGATGCAGTTAATGAGCTTAAAACCTCCCTGGCCCGTCAGTGTCTGTCCTGAAGGGTTAATGCTCCACTGAGCACTTCCCTCAGGTCGTGCCGTGGTACGCACACACGCACACGGTGATCTGAGACGAGCAGACAGGATGGCTGGCCGCAGACACTGGAGTCCTGTTGTGCCTCTCCGTCTTGTTCATCTATTGTAGCGGAGCTCAGGACAATGGCTTCATTACTGCCGGCCGTTCTCTGGTGTTGCGGGCTAATATGTGATACAGAGGAGCACGCGCGTGCCAACCGAGCGGCTAAATATCTAGCAGAACAGTCTCGAATGACACTCTGAAAGAAGTGGGTCAGATGAGAGGGGGTGAAATCCTTCGCGGTTCGTTCGTGTTTTCATTTCTTTTTCCCTTTAGCAGGCCATTTCATCCCAAAAAATAGGGTTTATCCCACGTGTAGCTCAGGGCTTTGATAGATAAACACAAAGGATTTCGCAAAAAGAACAGTGGCGGTGCCAAAGTACAGAAATCAAATTGGAGTAACATGTTACTTGCATTTAAACAATGGTAATATTCACTTACTACAGTATTTACATGTGTGCCACATTAAAAATCCTGGATTAATAGCCAAAATTACATGTGATTTTTGTTATTTTTATTTTTTTTACCTTGTGATATATATTGTGTAAACCAGATTTAGATTCTTCAAATAAAGGGTGATTCAAAATCCTTTAAGAAATATTGCAAAACGGCTTGTGTTGAAATATAAAGGATTTTTTCATTAATTAATTCTACTAAAGCAAAAAAAAATTTTTTTATAAAAAGTTATTATTATTTATATTTTTGTTATTATGAAGCAATTATTATTATCATTATCGCCATTACTGTAGTAGTAGTCTTTTAATAAATAATAATAATAATATAATAATAATAAATAATAAAATAATTGTAATATTAAATTAATATATATATATATATATATATATATATATTATTAATATATATTTAATTAAAATGTGGCCTTTTATTTTGTTTTTATGTGTTGTAATATAATGATTATTTATTAATTTATTTATTGTTTCAGAATCCCTAAAACCACTAGTGCTTTTATCATAGTATAATGATAAATTATTTATGTATTGATTGAAAGTTGATAATTTGCAATTAAATGTGTGTTTTAGATTATAAATCAGGAAGTATTAAGGTGGATTCAAGTGATTTGTTAGATTGATTCAAATCGTGAGTGAGTCTTTTTGAATGATTCATCTCTTAAGATGCCTAATTTGTGAATCAGGCTGTGCAAGTTGCACTGTTGTTCATTTTTTTCCCTCAGTTAGTGAAATTGTTACACATGGTTGTTTATGTGTATTGTTGTATAATTGCCAAATATGGTTACTGTTAATACTGTGCTGCTCTTTTTTTGGTGAGTGTAGAAACACAGAGCTTCAAACTCTATGGAAAAACAGGTTTGAACACATCTCAAGCCGTCATGAAAGAACAATCTGAGGTATCTCTTTTTATAATTGGTACAGACATTCAGGGATTTAGGGAACATGTGTTTGGAAAGTGCTGAATGAGTTGTGTGTAAGTGAAGTGTTATAGAGCTCCAGGGCCACTGGTCAGGCCCCAAAAATAGGCCTCATGTCGAGGGAGCACCTGTTCTGTGGAAATATGAGAGCAGTGAGATTGCTGCTTAGACTGACTCAAGTGCTAATAATCAACAATCACACTTCCGTCGCTATAATAACAGTTATTAACAGGGCCAACGGCCTCTAATGTTTGGATACGAGTAAGTGAGAGTTTCATCTAAAGGTTTGCCCTTGGACCTGAGAGAGAGTTGATGAGATTTTTTTTGTATAAATGAATGTTAAGCGGTCGTGTCTGACTAGCATTTGCTTTAATGGTGAAAGGACTCTCTCTCAGAGATCTGATGTTGTTCATTTTGAGCTTTGGTGTGAGTTTTTCTTTCAAAAAGAGGCCCGTCATTCTCTGTTTCTCTCTCTCTCTCTCTCTCTCATGTAAAACCTTTCTGGCGGTCAGTCAGGCTTTTGTGTCAGTATAATGTTGAAGTCAAAGACGCGCAGAAAAGCTAAACACATTGACCTTTTAATCTGACAGGAAGGATGGCACACACACACACACACACACTGGCTCGCTTTCGTGCAAGTATGCTATCCATTTGCATGAAATTTCCAGATTTCTCCAGTGCTGCAGAGACAATAGCAATGTATTTCTGCATTTTCTAACCAGCCATAGCCTATTTTCAGCATCTAATTTCAATGCAATGCTAATTGTACTTTTTATATATATATATACACACACACACACACACACACATATATATATTATATTTTTTTGAATAATGTATTTTTAAAAAAATACATATCTATATAATTTGAAATGTAAATATTTTATCCACAAGGCCGTCGGTGCCAACATTTTTGGGTTAATTTTACCCGATTATTTTCCAAGCGTTCTGGGGTTACCTTATTCATGGGGCAAATGACTGATGGGATGCTGACATGATCTTGGTGAAATACTTGCTTATTGATGCTCTTGAGAGATTATGAGCACCTTTTCAGACCTCTCTGCTAAAAAACTACAAAAAATTCAATAGTTTGTGAATTTAAATATGCATTTGCAGCAGGAAGGCAGTGCTGCAATGGTGTAGGCAACAGTGGCAGCTTTTAGTGAGAGTTGGGATGGTGTTGTATTTTAAGTGTGGATCCCTGATGTGGCTCAGCCATTATCACCTTTAGCTAAGGGAGCTGTTCTTCATAGCACTGGAGGAGGTGCTATACACCTCCCAAACTTTTTCTATGAGATCATTTCCTTTATTGCTTTCTTTTTTCAGCACAATAGGTGATTTTAGTTTTGCACTCATTTTTAGAATAGGTGCATGAAATAAGAGTGTTATTACTTGTATACTTTCATAATATTATTATTTTGAATTGGCTTTTTATTTGTATATTTTCAGTTCAATTTTATTTTTGGGTTCAATTGTTTAATTTTATGTGCTTTTGTCAATTCTGTTTTGTAATCATTCTAGTCAGTCTTAGTATATCTATTTTTGTACGTTGTAATATTTATATTTATTTAAATATCTGTGTTATTTCAGTCAAGGGCATTCATTTTTAACAAAAACAACGCTGGTATGACGTAAAATAGTCAACAAAATATTAACTAATAAATCATTGTCTAATTTTACATTATGGAAGTAACTAATAAAAATCGATTTAGATGTAGAATAAGACAAAAACTGCTAAAACTTAATACAAAGCAAATAGTTTTGTTTTGCTGTTTATCGTTCATAGCTTTGCCCACAGATCTGAATTGTTTCTACCACAAAAACCAACAACTAGTACTCAGTTTGTCTTTTCAGCCACACATGGACTTTAATGGACTTGAGCCTTGAAGTTTGTTGAGTAAACGTGTTTGGGGTCGAAGCGGGCCGCAGTGTGGTGCTCTCTCAGCCAAGAGGGCCGTACGGTGTCTGAACTGTGTAGTGATAAAAAGTCTGTGTCAATATTAAGCTTTGACTAGCTCCCAGACTGACCGAGAGCAAGTGAACTCCCAGAGACAAGCCAGCTTGCTTTTTGTTCAAACAAGTGAGTCATCCGCAAACGAGTGGCCGTCTCGCGCATTACTCAGAGTCTTAACACCTCAGTCGACAGCTCCGCCGTACTTCGGATTTTTAAAATGATATAACCCGCCGTTTACTCTCTGGCGTAACATTTCTTAATCCTTCCTTTCCATTCCTGTCAATCCTTCAAAGATGTTGCCGGGATCCCGGGCACAGCAGCCTGCCCTGCAGAGAAAGGTCTGAATTAGATCACAAAGCTTCCAGATGGCTCAAATTTAATTATTTAGCACAGAGAAAAACCAATTCGGGTCAGCCACAAATATATAGGATGCCTTGAAATGGCTTCTATATCGGTGTGTGCTTTTATTAGGGCTGGGAGGTAGTAAAAGGTGTAATCGGGCCGTATTGTAAACGCTCGCTCTGAGGGGTTACTCAGGGGTTTTTTCTCACAGGGTTGCAGAGATGGAGACCCTTAACAATGGGGCCAATCATTTTCTTCACCCGCTTCCATGTCTGCTCGGAAAAGCAACATAAACAAAAGGCAACGACACTTAGGTGCCAATTTCATTGTGGCAGAAATGAAAAACGGCTGTCGTGTTTTTCCTTTTTTTTTCTATTTAAAGGCATAGCGTGTCTTGAAACCCAAGAAAAGCACTGGAAACAAAGAAAGAAAGAGTTTAATTGATGGAGGAATTATTACTGACCCGCTAAGTGCTTTGTTGCCATCGCATTGAGTTATTCATGGATTGTTTTGAGGGTTTCAGGAAGTCTGGGATTCTGTAGCTCCATTAGGTGTTGAAAATCTGGATGTTTTAGATAAGGAGGTGTTGCTTAAAGGGACAGTCCACTCAAAAATGAAAATTCTGGCATTTACTTGCTAAGTTGTTTCTTCTGTTGAACACATTTTTATTTTGAAGAGTATGATTAACCATGATTCCAGTTGACATCCATAGTATTTTTTTCTGTACCATGTAAGTCGATGGAGACAACTTATTTGGAGAGAACTTGTTTGCATCAATGAACAAAAAATAAAAAAGGTAATTATTTTTTTTCCCCGCAATTACAAGTTTATGTTTTGCAATTCTGACTTTTTGCATGATATGAATTTGCAGTTGTATGTTATAAAGTCCGATCTATGAAATACAGTATAAAGGTGCAATTTGCAGTTCTAAAGTTAGAATTGTGAGATATAAAAATTGGCATTTGTGAGAAAAATTTTATTCGCAAGAGATAAACTCACAATTGTGAGAAAAGCCTGATTTGCAAGTTTGTAACTTGCAATTCTGACTTTATTTCTTGCGATTGCAATCTAATTTCCCACAATTCTTACTTTGTATAAAATTGAATTAAAATATGTAAAAGTTTAATTAAAATATGTACATTTATGAAAAAGTCTGAATTTTGAGAGAGTCAATTTTTTGTCATTTAAATAATAATAAAAAAATATTTAATCAAAATTGTATTATTTTTTTTGTACTGTGGAGGAAACAAGCTTCCATAGTGGCCAGCAACTGTTCAGTTACCCACATTCTTCAGAATATGTTCAATAAACACAACTTAAATATGAGTAAATGCTGTCAAAACTGTCCCTTTAGGTACCAGGTGGTTTCATAAAGCAGCAACTTTAGCACTTTAAGATTCCTTTTTAAGATGCACGTGATGCTCTTTCTGGTCAGTTAAGAGGTGAAACCACAGCGACTGCTTTTCTGTTTAGCTTTAAAGTGTGTGGAATGCCCGTCATGTAATTTTATATGTCTGTCTTGAGCCTACAGAGAGAGGAAGACAGCCACCTGGACAGCTTCAGTCTCACACTAATGGTTTTTGTCAGCGTTTTGGGTTTCAAGGCCAGGCTAAGCACAACAAACAGAAAAAAAATCTGTATTTTAATCAATGCATAATTGTTTTTAGTTTCGAGATGTGAGGCCTAAACGCCGATGTACATGTCTTTTGATTAACTTATCGTGCCCAGTGATAAATCAAGGCAGGAATCTCCCATTACGTTGATCGATCTGCTGTTTATGACTCGCGCTAAAGGGCTTTTTCTCCAAAGCACGAGGAAGAGCAATGAAAAATTTCGAATAGATAAGCTAATGCAGCTGAAATTAATTGTAGCGTCATTATTCAAATCTGTCCGAGCATAAGAAGCAGCTAGCCAATGCGCCACAGCACTCGTCTGCGTCTTGTTAACCCGAAGGGCACTTCAGCGTGGCGAGAGAGCTATTAATTGTGTTTGCTCTCAAACATGGCGACATGATTATTGTTTGTCCTTCCTGATTCCAAACACTGTTTCAACACGTAATGAGTGGGACTCGCTGTTGACTTAATGATGTGTGCAAGACGGCATCTCATCCCTGAGATGAATACGGTCAACAGAAACAGGAACCCAAATCTTGAAAACGTATGCTGGTTGTGATAAATTAGGATGTGATCTTTCTGTAATATCGGCAATGTGTATTGAGCTATTCACTGTTATGTTTATAGCGGGATGATAAAAATGTTGTGATAGTTCAATGCTATGTCAGTGTTAATGACTTTAAAGGGATACTCCACACCAAAATAATTTTTTGTCATTAATCGCTGACCCCCATGTCATTCCAAACCAGTAACATGAAGACAACATGAGGATAAGTGATTAAAGGGTTAGTTCACCCAAAAATGAAACTAACCCTTGTGTCGTTCCAAACCCATAAGACCTTCGTTCATCTTTGGAACACAAATTAAGATATTTTTTGATGATATCAGAGAGTCATCTGACCCTCATAGACAGCAATACAACTGAAATGATCCCAGATCCAGAAACGTGGTAAAAAAAAGGCCATGTGACATCAGAGGATCAACTTAAGTTTTGCGATGATAGGAGAATACTTTTTTTTTTTTTGCTAATTATGTCAAATACATAAAAGTGTGCGTATACGGTGCATTGAGATACTCTAAAATAATGGAAGACGTAACGGTGTGTTCACACGGGGCGTCAGCGTCAACGCTTGGCGGAAGGCGTGGCTGAAGATTGGCACTGACGCCATGGTCATAGCAGCATCAGCCAATGAAATTAGAGAGGAACTCAACAAAAAGGATGAACGTGATTGGCTGCCGCCTGGCTACTGTATTTGCTTAGAGCGATCCTGATTGGCTGACGCTTCCGAAGTTGAAATATTCTCAACTTTTGCCGTGAGCAACGTCAGTGAAGCGCCGCCAATGGATCCACAATTCTTTTCGGCAACGCTAGACGTCACCCATTCAAAGTCAATGGGAAGCGTTGACGCTGACGCCCCGTGTGAACACACCGTAAGTCACGGAAGAAGAGTAAATTATGTTATTTTTGTTTTATTTGCACAAAAAAATATTCTCATAGCATCGCAAAAGTGAAGTCGAGCCACTGATGTCACACTGATGTCACTTTTTTGTTTACCAGTGTTTTGGCTACGTTTGCTACGAAAGGAGGTCTTATGGGTTTGGAACGACAAATTTTAATTTTTGAGTGAACTAACCTTTTAAAATAATAGTTCACCCAAAAATTGTAATTGTTATTATTTACGAGTTGTTCCAATCAAAAATCCCCCCCAAAAAGTAAATCACAATCATACACCTTTCTGAAACAATCTGCATGATTTGCGCTTTTTAAATAATGTTAAAAATTGACCATATTTGAACTCGGATCTCATTAGCAGAGCAAATTCTTTTTTTAACATTTGGAATTGAAACAAAATGAGAGTGGTTTGTACCCTTTTGTAATAATTGTTTTGGACAACAATTACTTCTTCATAACCTTCAGTCACACCGAGACTCGCCGCTGAACGTGTCCAAACAGGAACGGCTAGACTGGCAGTACCTCAGAACTAAATCACTAATGTCAGTTTCCTTTTGAAATTTCCTGTGTTTCAAGCTTCAGCGTAGATTTGCATCGTCATCCATCAGAGTTCGGTTTTAAAAATTCATACATTTCTTCTCGCCTTGATGCTTGTTGTTTAGTTTAGGTTTTTTTTCCCCTGACAAAGCAAAGCTGTAATTGACTTCCTTTTGTGAATGAAGTAGCTCTGGGATGAGTCTCAGACCTGAATAGACATCGCCTTTTATATTTCAAAGTAGAACGGCAAGTCAAACAGGGTTAACGCCATGGAAACTTGAATTGCATTGAACTTTATTTTTATGCTAACACAAAAATAGACCCTCAACTCCAAACACATCACCGAAGACGTGCCGACGCATACAAGCATGCACACTCTTGTATGTGTGTGTGTGTGTGTGTTACAGCATGGATGTGCAAAAGCAACACGCAATTTCCTGCGCGATTAATTGTTGGATTAAGTGCAGTTTCATGTTGGCTTTGCCTCTGTCTGGATCTGGGCAGGAGAGGTTAATAAGCTTACGCTGGAATTCAAGGAGTCTCCGAGGGGTCGTTGGCAAAGTTTTGCCTGTGTTTTTCTGTCCGTCTTTTTTTTTCCTTCGAATTCCGACAGAAGAGCTCAATTCGGGGTGAGTGGGGTAAGCTGTGCCACTTTTTGCTGAAGTTGTCTTCTAGGCAAGGAGAAATGAGACCAGGGTGAAATTAATATCCCTAATTATATTTCAGGATGACTTTTCAAATGGAATTCGAAGGCAATGTTTAAAGACAAATAGAAAACCAATTTTTAAAAGAGATTTTTAGAAAAGTAAATAAGAGTATACATGAGGAAAAATATTTACACTCTTGCACTCGTACGTTTACATGTTACTAAACTAGCCAAAAAAAAGTTTAAATTCCAAAATATTTGTAGTTGTAATTAAATGTAGCTAAATAACAAGTTTTCAATATAAACTAATTTAAAAATGGGTAATAATAATAGTATTTGTAATGTTTTTATTATAATTATTATTTTTAGTAGTGCTGTCAAATGATTAATCGCGATTAATGTTTTTGTGTGCAATATGAGTTTGTGTTTTTTTATGTATATAAAATACAAACACATTCATGTATATATTTAAGAAAATTGTTGTTTATATATTAAACATGTTAATAATATTAATAACTATTATATTAATTAAACTCCATTTACTCCATTGATATTATTTAGGTAAAAAATGTAAACAAAATATAATAAAATAATTAAATAGAATGATAGATAAATAAATTTAAAATATATATTATTATTACTACTACTACTACTACTGTGTTGGAGAAGGTAAAATATTTTTTCGAGTAAAATATTATTTTGTACATATTGTACATTTTTCATATTTTTGTCTGTCACTAATCAGGGTAATCTTATTCTTGTTATTATTTTGGGATTTTTTTTTTACTTAATTATATGTATTCAAAAGATTTGGATAGATATACATGTCATCATATCCAATTTTGTGATGTTAATTAATTTTGGACATTTTGTTAAACCTTCTTGCAGAAGAAAAAGTTCCTTTTGGCATAAAATTGGTTTTAGCATTAAAAATGCCAACCGTTATTTGCATCTTAATCACAGGTATACACACAAATATATGGTCATGTGACCAAAATGACCTACAGATATTTTCTAGGTTAACCCTGCGATGCATGTCAGCCCTCTCTCCCAGCAGCAGGTCCTAGAGTCCTGTAGGATGAGAGGTGAGTTTGCTGACGCTCCCTTGGCAGGGCTCCAGCACCTGAGCAGCAGGTCCGCAGTGATCAGAGAAGCCTGACTGGTCTCTGGCCCGTGACAAGCGTGTGAGAGAAGTAACATTCCTGTCTACACTCGTTCTGCTCAGTGTGACAGCCCATGAGATGCCTGAACCCAAATCCCAAATCCCTGCTTCTGCTGCCAGCACGTCCCACCTGTGCACCTGCAGGGATTTACAAAATCACCGCGTTTCAGATGCTGCCTCTGCCTTTTGTTTCTAATTCAGCCATTTGTTTTGGTGGCTGTTTTTCGGAGAGATAGAGAATAATTGGATAGGAACGAGGAGAATGCCGGGTCCAAAATGAGCTTTCTGCTATGCCATTGAGAGAATTTATACACATTAAGTGTTTCTCACAAGCTATGAAACAACATTTAGAATTATTTTTATGGAAAAACAAAAACATGAGGCATATTCAAATAAGCTTTAGAGATGAATATTTAATGATAATTCTTATTCCACAGAGTAGTAATAGTAATAATGATGATAATAATAATTGTTGTTATTTTTATTATCAACCAGTTTTTTATGAACAACCGAGTCAGGAGTAAAATAGAGTAAACATTTGCTCTGATTAAATAAATATATAAAAATAATACAAATAATAATAATAGTCATACTAAAAATATTATTAATATGGTAATAAAAAATAGTTAGAAGAACAACAACACTTAAGTGGCAAATGAGTAAAATGTTTTGTATAAATAAAGTACACAAAATATTGTTTCTAATATTATTGTTGTTATTGCTAGTATTATTATTATTAATACTTTTAACAAGAGTAAACAATTGTAAATAAAAATATAAGGAAATACATTATAGTAAATGTTAATAGTAATGATGTTATTATTACAGAGAAAAAAATGCATTATTAATAATTTAATAAAACATTATTATTAAATTATTAATAATAAATAATAAAAAAGTGGCAAACAATAGTAAATATGCTTTAATATAAAATAAAGAGTACAAATGTTATTGATAATGTTGTTGATAATGCTAATAATAAAATGATTTTTTTTTAATAATGACAATAGAAATAATAATATTACATATCATTTACATATATATATAAATTTATTTTTGTTGTTGTTTATATGTATTCGTCAACAGTTTACTCACATTTTGCTCTGGAGGCTTTTAAATGAAGTGCTCTTTTACTTAGTTGCTGTTCTCAATCTTGTTCATAAATGAAGCTTTAACATTTAATAAAGGCTTGAAATGAACGAAACACCTAATGCTGCGTCGGTCCCATTGCATTTTCCCCAAAATGTGGGGAAGTCACTTTGGGTGAGTGGGCTGTAATTTACTCTGTACGGATATCCGAAACCAGCACTAAATGGTAATTGAAAGGTTGTTCCTGATAAAAAACATTCCAGCGATGGTGAGCTTGTAATTTGGGCATTATACAGCGGCGGGTATACATGACTGAATCTGAGTAATTGCTGTTTGAGTGAAACTAGGCGCTGGTGGAGGGTGAAGGGCGTCAGAGGACAATACTTACTTTCCCACACCACAGCATTCCTTACCCATAATGCCGTTCTGTGTGCATTTCTGAAAGCATTAAGTGCTGTGGATCATGTGACCTTTAAAACCCGAACCGTGGAGTTCAGAGGTCAGGACAGGTCAAAGGTCACGGAATGCGGTAGAAAGTGGCGGCAGCCGCGGAGGAAGAGGGTGTTGATGGTTTAGTTACTCGTATTTGTTAGGATCGAGTGAGATGAAGCAGGTGTTGACGGACTAAACTCTGTCTCCGCAAACGACCAGATCTGAGGAAACTCTAATTGAATTACGGACCCTTTGTTCGGGTTCCTGGGGTGCAACGCTTTTGTCTCCTTCGCTCTCCTAAGAGGATGAATTTGCAGCTTGAGGATTTTGACCTCATTTTCTGAGACAGTGGAGGGCTTTTTTCATTACCGGGGTGCTCATGTAAAATAGATCTGGCTCGACGCGGAGTCTGAGACTCTTTTTAAAGGTTGGAGTGAACCTGAAGAGGTTGAAGATGGGGCAGATGTAATGTAAAAGCAACAATGTAATATCCCATCATTCCTCTCTTGACTCAGGAGGGCAAAATATATCTCATTTACCTCCGTAATCCCCTTTAACTGCGGCGTGTGGAGAGCCGCGGTTCTCTGGGAACAGTGGTGTCCAGTGGAAGTGGTGTTTGGTTGAAGGTGTAATGTGTGATATTTATTTAAAGGAAGAGCGCACCCTTAAATAGAGTCTTTCTTTCCTCCGTTACATACAAGAGGAGGCGTTTTAATGCCTCAAGGATACAAAAACAGGATAGAAGTAACTTGGCTATGCTTGATTCATTATTGAGTTATCAGTGAATCAGTGATTCATTCTTGCAGCGAGCAGATATGCTTTTTTTGAGGTTAACTTAGTGACTTAATGATCAAGTTTCAAAATCTATAAAAATGCTGGTTTGTTCCTCACTACTGTAATAGTGCATGAGTCGTATGGACTGTGAATTTTTATGAACTTTTGCCTTATACTGAATATGAACTTTGAAAGCTTTAGTCCATATTCATGTGTAAATAAGTCATTATTGCAATTCCATTTGCTGACAGTAGGAGTTTAGCATTTACCTTCTCATTTATTTGTTTTTTATGATTGTTCATATGATGTTGTTTTTTTTTTTTAAATAACAATAGTTATAATTGCTGTTTTGATAAAACAGTATTAATATTACATTTCCAGTGCATTTACAATTATTATTATTATCAATGCATTGGATATGATTTTTTAAAATAAAAAGTGAACTGAAGAAATATAGCTTCTTATTATTATTATTATAGTTAAATAAATTTGATTTCAAAAAAGTGGAGTTGGTTTTTATTCTTATATGAATGCATTTTATTGATTATTAATATTTACTAGAAATAAGTATAGAAATATTGCATTTTTATTGTTTTATAATTTTTTAAGTTTTAGAAATAATTATATAAAATGATATAATATGATGGAAACAATTGCTATTATTATTATTATTATTTATAGTTGCCTTTTATTGTTTTAAAAATGTGTTTTATTGATGTGTTATAGTATAGTGTATATATTATTTATTAGAAACAAGTATAGACATATTGAATGTTGTTTTTAATATATATATATATATATATATATAATAATTTTTGTATAACTGTTATGATGAAAACTCTTATTATTATTATTATTATTATTATTTATAGTTGCTTTTTATTTTATAAGTGCATTTTATTGTTGTATTGCATTATATATTATTTATTAGAAATATTGTTTTTTGTATAGTTTAATCTTTTTTTTTTTAAATAAAAAAAAATCTAAATATATATATATATATATATATATATATATATATATATATATAATGATAATTTATCATTAAAATAATAGCTATTATTATTATGGTGAAGTAATTTTAAGAGAGTGGAGTAGCTTTTACCTTTAAAAAAAAAAGAGAGAACGCAAAACAATACAAAAACAATTGGGGGTTTTCTGCTTTTGTTTACTGTCTTATTGTTTGGTCTGTAAGTCCAGGTGAAACAATGTGTGCTATTAAGTGTAATGTAACTTCTGGTTCAAGCTTCTTTTAAATGTGTGTCATGGGTGCAGTATTTGCACAGATCAGGAGTTTATGTTCTGCTGTGGTGTCTTTGGGTTCTTGCTGTGTTACTATTGTAATATTCCATGTCCAAAAGAAAACAAAGTAACGTTAAACTGGGATGTCTGGTACTTTGGCTCAGTAGAATAACATAACTTTGTGCTATAAATCAATCGTCCGAGCCAATAAAAACACAAACCTTGCTGTGGATTAAATTAAAACCCATTTTAAATAAGAGCACATGTTAACAACTCGTGCCATTATCAACAAGCTGATGTTTATGTGCTGTACATGGGAGTTTCCAGCATGCTTATTTATTTGCGAGTTCATTATTTTTGTTGATTGCAGAGCGTGTCTGTGTCGCATCATTTCTGTTTGGCCGTCTTTCAGAACATTTTGTTGTACGAGGATCAGGCTATATTTGGGATTGTCATATCGTTGTATGTTGTCATTATAATAAGATTGAGTTTTCCTCTTCTGTTTTACAAAATCCAATTTTATCCTGCGATCTCTCACTCTCTCCGCTGTGTCTTTCACTCTTTTCTCTCACTGTTTCTTCTCTCTTCTCACTCTTTGATGTGAGTGATAAATGAAGCTCCGGTGGGCCGCCCCTCCTCTCCATATGTCAGCGGTGTTAGTCAACAGCATGTCTCTCACACCCTCTCCGTGTCTCATTCATTCATACACATGTTACTTGTTGTATTTTAGTTTATAGCTTTTTTCCCTCTCTTTGTTGAGTGGCATTTTCAGTTTTAAAGCAAATGCTCCGCGGAGGCTGAAAGCTGCGCTCTGCAGACTGAATGCTAAAGATTATGGAATCTCAAAAATTCCGTTTGATCTTTTTTTTTATATATAATATTTTGTGCTTTCGAGGCTGTAGCTTCTGAACTTTGGAACCCTTTTCCCACGAATTTAAGATCTGTGGACGTTTTTTTAAAAACATGCAGAAGATCTGCTTTTGTTTCATTATTATTATTTTGTTTTTGTGGTTTATTGCGAAACACTTTTGACATCAAAGTGTGACATCTAATATAAACAATAAATACAATAATTAAAAGTTAAAAATATTAATAATAAATAAAAGTTTTAATTATGTATTTTAATATTAGGGTTGACAATATTAATATAATATAAACGCATATATTCTATAAACATTATTACTGGAATATTAAATCTTTACATTTTCAAGAAACGCTTCCAGTTTCTTATAATTTGCAATATTATTATAGCTTATACAAACAAAAAATATACGTTTGTTTACGAACACTTAAATATTAACTTAATGATTATAAATAAATATATATATATATATATATATATATATAATTTTGTTTAATTTTTGTATGTGTGTATATATATATATTTTATAATCATTAAGTTAATATTTAAGTGTTCAAAAACACACACACACACACATATATATATAACTATATATATAACACTCAATATTGGGATATATTTCAGAAAAGTATGATTTAATTAATTTTTTTTTTTGATTGGCAACACTAATATTTTATGTATTACAAGTTTTACCATTGAAGGTTTTAGCTAATATTAATAACCAGATCTATTGTGTCTTTCAAAATGAAACCACTGTAGCTGATTATTGTTGAATGAGTTATAAAGAATTAGAGGCTCTTGTCCTCTCTTGTCCTTGCAGAAATAATCTAGCTGTTGGAAGATGAATCCGGTGAACAAAAAAAGACCCATCTTTTTGTACAGTACTCTGGAAGAGTGAGAGCGAGAGAGATGGGAAATGAACCCAGCTCCACTTAAGAGCTTGATTCACCCAGTCCTTGAAGCGCGGGCCCTCACAAGGACTACAGATCGATAAAAAACAAGCACCCAAATGAGCAAAAAAATGCCTCCCTGTTCCACTTTCTCCTGCTGTAGTAATTTCCTTATTCTCTTTGCCCCCTTTGTGATCGATGAGGGAAAAATTGGGCTATGATCAAACCCGTCAGTCTCCGCAGCGCAGGACTGTGACTCCGGCAGGTTAATTAATAGATGGATAGGCAGACGCCGCTCCCCCAGCATCATTTGAGCGATGGGAGAGATGGAGGGGGGAAGGTAATATTTATCTAAATTCCAATTACCCTCATCTGAGGCGTTTGATGTTGTCGCGGGGTCAGCTCTCGGCAGGCTGAGCAAGCACTCTGCATTTCAAACACTCAAGTGCGCCGCGAGGACATCCCCACCTAGGGAGAAGAGTACACATCTTAAAACGTGCCCTCCTGAAAGCCATTTAAGTTCACCACTGATTTTTATATATAATTTTTTTTGTAGACGGGCAGAAAAGTGCACCTGATTGCAGGGCAGCACTCGCCCAGTCTGAATGCTGCTGGTATTTTTGTAGCCCATCGTCCCCGTTCGCTGACTATCAGGAGATATCTGTGGGATTTCAGTGTCATTTTGGCTAAAAGACCCCCAGAACAATCAATGCTACGGCTGTTGGTTCCTCTAATCCAGTGTAAAAGTTCCTCCGCTCTTCCATTTCCCACCCCTGCATCAGTGTTGATGGATGGAAGCTGTAGTTAGGCAGAATGAGCGCTGAGTGTGTTTAGTTTGTGGCAGAAGATCATTTTTCCTCTCAAGGTTTAAATTAAGAGTTTTTTTAGCTCGCAGTGACACATTTAATCTAGTTATGCACCAATCTGTCAGTCTTTAGCTATTTTGAGATCATTGAGATTAGCAGTTGACTGTATGATTAGCAACGCTGCAGAGATCATTGTGCAAAATTGCTTGTTTTTTTAAATGCTTTTAGGTACTTTTGAATGTGATACGTGTTTTGAATTATTCCTTATTTTATCAGATTTTTGTCTTAATTATGCGTGCACGCACACACACACTTGCATTTGTGATTTATAGGGACTTTCCATAGGTGTAAAGGTTATTATACTGTACAAACTGTATATGTTATTGCTCTTCACCATCCCTACACCTAAACTTCCCCCTTACAGGAAACTACATAAAACATTGTTTAGAATGTTATTTTTTTTATTATACAGATACACATCCTCATAAACTACAAATGCCAGTACACACACACACATATATATGAGTGTGTAAAATCTGTGTCTGTGTGTATATATATATGTGTGTGTGTATGTATGCATTATGTGTGTAAATAGAAATGAATATGTATATATGATAGTAAATTGTAATTTTATATCTTTGAATATTGTAAAAAAAATTTTAACGCAAGAAAAAAGTAAACATTTAATAAAATTATTAGATTTTTTTTATAAGGGTTTGTGTGTGTGTGTTTATAAATATAAATATGTGTGTAATCTGAAGTTGCGATTTTACATTTAATTGTGTTCTCTAATAAACAAATTAAATATGTTATAATATTATGAATTAGACTAATCTGATAAAAAAAAAAAAAAAATTAATGCTTAAGAAAAAAGCAAAAATGCTCTAAAAATATTTTAATTTTTAATAATGTGTGTGTCTGGGGGTATTAGGGGTGTCCTCAACTAAGGATTTTCATAGTCTAATCTTGCCAATAGTTTAACTTTTTTTTTTCCGTTTATTTTTTCAGCAACTGTTTTTTTTTGAGAGATTCACATGAAGTACCCACAGATGGTTTCCTTAGAGTTTGACCAACGTAGATGTTCTGTAAACAAAGCTCAATGTGACTGTTGTTTTTGCTTTCTGTCAGATCATCAGCCCGTATCAGACACTGAGCAGCCTCTGTCTTTTTTTTTTTTTGTGAAACTAGCTCTAAATTTGGTTATTTTCCATAAATGTGAGCTTTTTTAGTTTTCAATGCGGTTGACTGATGCATGGGCCCTACTGTCTTTCATAACATCTTTTCTGTTTTCACTGCAGAAAAACTCCTACAGGTTGACATGAACCGTCCCTTTAACCGTATTCAAATCAATGAAATTGTGAACGATACACACCATTTCTCTCTGTTTTATACTTTCTCAAATTGATCCGATTCCACGAGGGTATGGTGAAACCTGGCGGCTGGTGTTAAACCGATCCGTTTAAACGAGGGAGCTCTGTAAGCCGAAGGCTGCGAAAAACCACACTACAGCTGGTAGCGCATGAATTGACGAAGAGTCCGTCGTGTTTCTAGGCCTTCTGTCCTGCTGCCCGCGGAGACGTGGGCTCTGACTTGGCCGGCGAAATGTGACACCCAATATGGCAGCCTTCGACTAATTGATGCCACCTTGTCAACCCTAATTACTGCAACTGCTGCAATGAGGAGGCAGCTAATTAACAGACTAACGATGTTTGTCACTTCAGTCCGACCCAGATATTTAGGAGACGGCCCAAGTCCGCTGCCAGTGCATCTGTTTCGGGTGGGGTTTTTTCCCGCCTCGCACCTTCTTTCTCTGCTTCTTGTTATTTTGATCTCTCTGCCGTTTCCCAAATGGCATTTCGTAGCTTTTTGGTGGGAATTAGTTTACTTACAGCTTGGTTTCAATCTCTTATCACATTGCCGTCAGAATTGATTAGGACAGATTCACGGGCTGACGTTTGGCGGGTAGGGAAATAGGTGAGCTCTCTGGCTTTAAATGCAGTTGTCAGCCGCTCTCTGGGTTTTTTTTTTTTTTGGTTTTTTTTCTCCTCAGTCGTCACTTCAAAGATGTTTTGAATTTGACATATTTAGAGCTCGCTTTTTACCCAGCAAGCTCAACTACACTAATTATCAGTGTGAGGAAACAGAGGAGTCGCTAATGATGAGGCAGCGGGGGTTCAAGAGTGTGTGCGTGTATGTGTGTGTTGTTAAAATGTAATTGATTTTTATCGCACATCTGATCAGATGCTGTAATCTCTCTCCGCTGCCGGCCCGCGTTGGCTCAAAGTACTGCGTTCGTTTTCTAGGTCAGCCGAAGAATTCGGCATTCATGAGGAAAATTATAATACTGCGTGTGTCAGTAATAATCGGATATGTAAGTGATGATGTGCTGCCAACCAGAAACACTGCAAGCGGTAAAATACCTGGAATTTAAAATCAGGTGCTATGAAAATGCTATTTTTTTTGGTCCCACTTTATATTAGGTGGCCTTAACTACTATGTACTTGCATCAAAAAAATAAGTACAATGTATTTATTGTGTTCAAATTGTATTGCAAAACACCTCTGCTGCTATCGAGGTGGGATATGGGTAAGGTTAGGGACAGGTTTGGTGGTATGGGTAGGTTTAAGGGCGTGTAAGGGAAAGGTCAACAGTGTAATTACAGATGTAACTACATCTTGGTAAAAACATGTCCACACTAAGTGCATTGTATCAAATGATTCATTTAAATGTAAGTATGTTGTAGTTAAGGCCACCTAATATAAAACTATAAAACAGACTTTTTGTGTGACGCAAGTGTGGTTATGATGTTCAGAAATAATGTAAGTTATAAAAGTTTGGTTTCATGTTGAATTGAACACTATCTTTTTGTTTTGTTTTCAGATTCGAGTGGATGGTATACCGCCGCCGTCTGAGAACGCTCTGCTGTATGAGACGGTCAGTGTCGTGGAGGGAAGCCCGATTCTCCGTGACATGGTGTTCAGTCCTGATTATCAGTACATCTATCTGCTGAGCGACAAACAGGTGAGGAGTAATGTCTGCTGGACAGGCTTGTCTCTTTTAGGCAGGTCTTTGTTTCGTTTATCTGGAGTGATCCAAAATAGGAGTTTTGGGTGATGCTGATGTATCCGTGTTTATTTTATTTGGCCAATAATGATTTTTCTCACTATACAACAGAGAAAAAAATAATAGATTTTGAGATTTATTTTTAGAAAAAATAAGACACAAATCTACTTGCAATATCTGCCAAAACGGATATATATATAGGTTATATATATTAGTGGTGGGCCGTTATCGGCATTAACGTGCTGCGTTAACGCAAGACTCTTATCGTGCGATATCTCGCTGTTAATCTATTCACAAAGTTGGGTTTGGAAGCTGGGTCTATACTACGCAAGCTACAACAACTTTCACCTTGATAGTTTAGCGTGGATGTATACCTAGCCGAATTGCACTGTAGCCCTATTCGGACAGGACTAGTTTTCGAGATTCGATTCTTATCACCTGACGTCTGTGATGTTATCCCGTCCGAAATGGTACATTAACATCTCCGTGTTTATTACAGAGGTGAGAGAGTCTGTTTTGTACATCTGTGCGTCACAGAGATCGCACGCTCTGTGTGCATTGCTATAGTCATTCAGATTGATTACAGTTAGTAACGTATAATCACAAATACCACAGTGAAGCTAAATGGCTAGTTGTGTTCATGTGTGGTTACTTTAGTTCAACTATTATGATTTTTATTTTTATTTGATTTTGATAATTAAAACCTATGTAACCGAGTGCAGGAATGAACGTGAGTAATCTTACCTGATACTGATATTCCAATAGCCAGTCAATCTGCCTCTTTATTTGTATTTATTTATTTATTTTATATATCAATATAATATTGATATTAAACGTGCGTGCGGTAAGAGTATCTGTGGCATATCGCATCATTGGCTAAAACACACAAGGAAACTCGTGAAAAATAATTTCACAGACATCGCATTCGGACTCTAGAATTATCACAGAGGTTGTGAGAGAAAACACAGACATGG
>JAUCMS010000145.1:3853138-3885583 GCA_032357445.1 Enteromius radiatus | reverse complement strand
TATATATATATTATACTATTTTATATATGTATGTATATATATATATATATATATATATATATTATATATATTTATTTTTTTTTAATTAAGACATAAAAAAAACTTTACAATTTAAAAATTAAACATAATATAATTTCTTTCCCCCATTTCGTAGCAAACTTTTGCATTGTTTTATATATATATATATATATATATATATTTAATTATTTATTTTTTATTAAGACATAAAAAAATCTTTATAATTTAAAATTTAAACAAAATATCAGTTTTTTTCCCCATTTCCTGTCAAGCTGTACTTTGATCATCAGAATGATTATGTGGGAATTATTTCCAAATTTTTGAGCTATTATGTTTATTTTTATTTTTTTGTATCATTTATGTATATGTGTGTGTGTGTTTTTCCATATTAGTTTTTATTAAGTGAGATTTGTTGATCTATTTTTTTTGTATGTTTGTTTAATTGATTGTTTCATTTTGGTTTTTTTTTTTTTTTATTGAATTTATTTTAGTGCAGTTTGATTGGATTGTTTTTTTTTTTTGCTAAAGGACTACCTAATAATTGAAATTTCTGTGCAGTCTGGACCTAATTTATACCAGTGTATCTTTAACACAGTGTGTCTTGGGGTCACCACTGATTACTTTACCATTTCTCCTCCAATCAGAATCTTTGTGTAGAAACACAGTACCCTCTGCACTTCATGAAATAAGAAATGTGAATGAATCGCCACCAGTCAATAATTCATAACCTACATTGACCGCTGGAGTCTGTGGATTTGAATATTTCATTTGCGGCAGGTGCACAGATAGGTGAGAGAGTGTATTTGCTCACAAAATGGGCCGCTGCCACTCGGAGCCCTCCGATGTGTGTCAGTAAAAGGTCTGTGAATGCCAAGTTTTCAGAGCGGCGTCATTATTTACCATCCCGCTCTTGGAATTGCACCGGTAATGCAGCCATTTCATTGGAGAGAAAGAGAGAGAGAAAGAGATATAAAGCCTTTCATTTATCTGACATTGTACTCATCCATCAAACACTGACAGTTCAAAAACACAGTGTTCCTGACAGAATAAACTGAGCATGCACAAAAATCACTTTCCTGTGTTCCTGTGTGCTTTTCAGCTTTCTATTCATCAAAGAATCCTGCAAAAATGAAGCGCAAAATATTAGGAAGAAACTTCCAATGCCCATAATAAGATTTTACGTTTTTGATGTCATATTTTATCAAATAAATGTGCCACTGGTGAGCATAATAGATTTTTGAAAATATAAAAAAAAAAATACATTTTTGACCCCCAGTGTATGAACAGAAAATATGATTTAAAAAAAAAAAAAAATTAATAAACTAATTCTTATGTTATTATTATAATTTATGTTTTGTAATAATTGAATATCCAAACCAGTGTTTTGAGCGTTGGTCACCTGACTCAGTCCCCAGAATTTAATTGGATGACATTCAAATGTTTACATGTATTTTTTTACATTATAGTTACAAATATTGTTTTTATGAATTATTGTTACATACATTGATACTGAAGTATCCCTGTCAGTTAATTAATGGAGTTAAACACTAACAGAGACAATGCGATGGGAGGGAGTGGGTCACATGACTCTGATCGCTAAACCTGATTGGATGTCTGTAAAATAGACAAAAGGCACCAAACACAGTAAAATTACTCTGGGTATTTAAAGTGCACTTTATAGCGTAGTGCTTAAGTACGCCATTTGGGACACACCTTTAGTATTTGTTTGACTGTGAGGTCATGGGACATTTGCTGAGGAAGTAAATCGATCATGTTGTCAATCAGTGGTCTGGACTGAATTATAAAACCATATATTTATTCATAGCTATGTGACAGAATAAATTACCATGGGTTACCAGACTACACCTCACCTACCTGCCCTGGCTGACGTGTCTCACACACACACACACACACACACACACAGCGTGCCGGAGAGCCATCAGCTACTCTGCACTTGAAAGCTGAGCCGTGTCCCTTTTGGGCGGGTGTGTTTTTTCTTCCTCGGCTCTTGTTTTTCTCACTCTAAACTCTAATCTTGCCAGCGATCAAAGGCGATTACAACTCCATGGAATGAGCATTTTTAGAGCTTCTAAAGGCGGTTTTCAAAAACAACTGCTTTTGGGTTTGGGCTTTTTTTTTTTCCCTCTGCATCTTAAGTAAGCCAATCATCAGCACTGTGACAGCCCACACCAACTTTGATCCACAAACCGCTCTTTTAGATTTAATATATTCATGTTATTTCTGTCTTAGACCTCCCACTCTCTCCAACTCCCATCATCATTTATATAAGCTGGTGTTTTGGGGATCTGATTCATTTTTGTAATACGCCTGTCCTGTTTGGCGAGGGTGTTTCTCCCGTGCATCTGCAGCGCTTATATTACTGTCCTCTGGAAATCTCAGTCTTTTATGAGTTTCCCCTGCGCTGTTTTATGATATTTTCTTTCCTCCACGTGAGTTGACTGTGCTGATGCTCTGCCGTTCGGCTGCATCGCTCTGTCCCCGCTGTGCACTTCTGTAAGGAAGAGAGCCTGGAAGTGTTTACTAGCGGCTGAAAACGAGAGGTTTGAGTTGAGAACTGCTGTAGCTACTGTGTTTCAGGGCTGAAAGACTCGGCTCGGCCCTGTGGGGATTATAGCCAATGGCAGGGTATGGGTCACATGACTCAAATTGCTAAGCCTCATTGGATGGCTGTTAGATAGAAATAATAGGGCACTTGACACACTTAACAAATTATACTGAAGGCAATACGATCTGAAAAATTAATTTGTTCATTCAAAGAAATGTTTTATTTAATATGAACCTTTTTAATAAATATTAAATGTTAAAAAAATATAAACATTTCAATGTATTAAATGTAGTATTATTAGTATTTCATTTGGGATTCATTAAATGTTAGTAATGTTTTAATTTTTAATTTTATTTATGGATTCTGTTCCCAAAAATAAATTTAGAAGAGTTCATGACAACTAACTGAACTGATTTTGACTTTATTTAAATAATAAATGTATACATTTTATTGTATTATTGTTATTTTATATATTAAGACACACAATCCACATTTTGGACTGACTTAATTATCCTCTTACATTCTTTTTTTTTTTCTTTAATTCACATGTTTTTATTTTTAAATATTATTATTTTTTAAAGTTGACTTTGCTTGTTATATTTTCTATGTTTACTTAACCATTACTTATTTATGTTAGTGTTTTAAGTAAATGCTGTGCATATATTGTAATTTATAAAGTTTAATAAAAACGTAATGTTCTTTTAAAATAGAACATTAATAAAGAGCATTATTTTTTCATTCTTAATATAAAATATTTCAGTCTTATTTGTTGTGTATCAGGTATTTTATCTGTTCTATTGCCAGGGGGGGAAAAATGATTTAGTTGTATTCATGTGAATAAATGGCAGTGATTTGGCTAGCAGAGGTGATGTCAGTTTAATGTTTGTGATGTGTTTCAGGTGAGTCGTCTGCCTGTGGAGAGCTGTTCTCAGTACAGCAGCTGTAAGACGTGTCTAGGCTCAGGAGATCCTCACTGCGGCTGGTGTGTCCTGCATAACAAGTAAGTCTATGTCATTCCTCTAGAACAGTTATTCTGAACGCGAAAATATGCTTGCTATGTCTCTGAAAATAAAGCATTACATGGAGTTTAAGAGATCGGCTGTTTGTGTGTTCAAATACGAAAATATATATATGGAAGGTTTGTGACATTTCGGAATGTGAATACAGACTCATGAAATTGCTTGAAAATGTAGTTTCTGTTAAAGAAAGTTTTGATGGGTCTAGTTAAAGAGCGTCCTCATTTTTAGTCGGTATGCTTTAGTTTGACTCGTGATTAGCTGTTTTTATTCTGTCATGCTTATTGAAGCTATGGTTGTTTGATTCAAAAAAACAGTGAAAACAATCATATCGAACTTGTGTTCTATTAGGATATATATTAAGATGTCATTTATTCCTATGATTCAAAGCTGCTCAAGAAACATTTCTTATTATTATCATTAATGTTTATAGAAACTGTGATACATTTTAATACATTTTTTATATTTCGATGAATAGAATGTTCATTTCAAATAGTAACATTTTAACATTTTCAGTGTTGGAACATTCTAAATATACTCTCACCTTTGATCAATTTCAGTGCATCATTTCTAAATTTAAAAAAAAAAAAAAAAATGTAGACTTTTGAAATGTAGTGAGCATATTTTGAGTATTTTAAGAATATGCTAACTTAAAAAAAAAAAGCCTCAAAAGAGCTTTAGTTGTTGTATTATTTCATCTTGTTCAAATGTAAGTTTTTAAAGCAGAATTATGTCAGTAAAATACTTTGACAGTCACCTTCCACTCGGGATTCACTTAGAAACATTTTAAGACACTTAAGGGAATTCTGGAGGCGAGCCAGCCAATCAGAGCGCTGCGTCGCTGGTGGCTGCCATTTCAACAACCTCTTGCAGCACTTGGCAGGTGACAGGCCTCCCCACATGTTCCCTAGTCTTTTTTTCCGCTCCCGTCATTTCTGTCTCTTACCTCCGGTTGATCCCCAGGCAGCAGCTGGTCATGGGGGCCGGGTACTGCCGTCAGGAAGTGTCTGGCTATTGCTGGCTCACTGCCACTCCTCGCTGCCTATCCGCTGTCATCAGGGCTCTCTGCTCCCTCCTGTACTGCATGAACTCCCGTCAAAGAGTGGGCTGCGTTCAGTCAAAGCCGGGGGAGGAAGAGCATGTGTGATCGCCGAACACGCTCTTTAATTTATGGAGTGTTTTCTAGGAAGAGATGGGAAAGGTTTTGACACAAGTGTGTGTTCGTGGACCGGTCGAGATCGCACCATGGGGGCGGCAAGGCCTCAGGGCACGGATTGTCGCTGAAAGAAATGAAATGAAATGAAAAACATTGTCTTTTCATCTCTAGAAAGAGGCACCGCACGCGTTTGGTTACACAAATTGGATCCAGAGCCAGCTTTCGAAGCTTTTCCGAGCTTTTGTCAGTGGCATAAAAAATAAAGTTATCCAGAGGTGATGAAACAGCTTTGTTCTGCCTTTTTTTTACATGTATATGATGTGATTCATCTTTGTTGAATAACATTTTCTTTCAAAACATTACTACTGACCCCAAACTTTTAAACGGTAGTTAAGTATTTTAAGAGTATCCTACGTAAAAATGACCTAAAAACTAAAAGTATCAGTTGTTGTCCAGTCAGATTTTGCGTCACAACTATTAATTTTATAATTGTGCATTTTTAAGTATAATTACACTAGTAAAACTTTGGCAATCTTTATTACAAACTTTGTTTTGCCTTCCTGCTCCTCAAAGACCATTGCTGACTTTGTCTACAATTTAATGCATATTGCATTAAACAAAAAACTACCTCACTAAATCTAAACGTTTGCATGATAGTTTGTATAGCTAATTTTAAGTATTTTATATGTATGGTAACATAAAAAAAACTGAAAATTGATCTATTGTTGTAAAATTCTTACTAGTACAAATATATGCTCATCCAATCAGTTTTGCATCACAACTTTGTTTCACAACTATTCATTTTACAGTTGTGCTTTTTAAGCACAGTTACACCATTACAAATTTTCGACAGTCATTTTATTTTCATTACAAACTTGGCTCTATTTCATAATCGGGACAAAAACCATGGAAGAAGGAATAACTGATATTTTGTCAATAATCTAACATTCGATCAAGAAAGAAGAGCAGTTAAAAGCCTTATTAAGAGTTATTATACAAGCATTACACACAGGCCTGGACTTCATCACAGATTGTCGTTGGAAGCTTTAACAAAAAATGCAAAAATCTGCAAAAACTGTACAGTGTGGGTTTGGTTAAGTTGGATCAACAGTCAGTCGTAGCGATTCCGATGAAGTCATCCAGAGGTGATAAAATTGCTTTGTTCTTTGCGGCGTCAAAACTAATATACTAAAAACCCTCCAATGTTGTGATACTTCAGACATGGCTCATCCAATTAGATTTTGCGTCTCAACCGAGTGTGCATATTTTAAGTACAATTACAGCATTAAAAGACTTTGACAGGCTTTCTACATTCATTACGAATGTGTCTGTACCTCATCACAGATTGTCACTGGAAGCTTTAAAGAAACACAAAACATTGTCGTCAAGAGGCTCTGTACGGGTTCACTTACACAAATTGGATCCAGAGTCAGCATTCGAAGCGTTTCCGAGCTTTTGACAGCAGCGTATAGACACAGATAAAGTTATCCCGAGGTGATCAAACAGCTTTGTTCTGCCTTCCTGTAGTGCCTTGAAGACCATTGTGGAGTTTTACACGTCAGAAAGAACAAAAAAAAAAAACCTCAGTTCCGATCTATTTTCCACCGTCGCCATACCTTCAACGAGATAGAAATCTTTAATTAAGATGTAAATCTGGGATTGATGGAATAATTAGCGCAAGCCTTTACTGCAGCCGTTGGAAAGTGACATTTGTTTGCATATTAATAGTATATCCCCAGACTTTACATGACCTTGTGACAGCCGCTGCGCAGCGCAATTAGCAGCAGATCAAGCAAAGCCGAGGATTTAATGGCCGACGTGCTCATTGCACGCAAACCCCGTTACTAAACTCCAAAGGGCCTGACTTTTGACCTCAACCGACTCGTCGCCTGCCCCGGCCACAGTTTGTTCATGCTCAGATGACAGATGTGTGAATGGAAAAATGTGATACATAGGAGTCTGACAATACAGGGCGACTCTGCTGACAGGTCATACGCTGTCTGCCGCTCAGAGTCGATGGAAACTGTTTGCTTTGAGAGTTAAAAAAAGGCAACCTTGAGACACACCGGGCTGTCGAGTCTGTTTTATTAAAGTAAATCTCAGTATATTGCACGGTGATTGTTTAACTCCCACTGGTTAAATATACAAAAAGTGACCTTTTTTGAGTTCCTGTTTTAGCATGGAAAGTAAAACAATGCTGAATAACTCCTAAATGATGCATTAGTGGGGTAATTATCGGTACAGAGATTGCGGGTCATACAAACAAGGTTTCTGTCAAAAATAATGGAGCCGTCTTTCAGATCTGACATCAGAGTGCTTTGTCGATTATTAGGACCATTGCTTTCTGATGCTGTTGGATGGAGGGTTTCTGAGGTGATTACTGTGGCTTTTTAAAATCTGATTTTACAGATTATGCATTGCTAATATTCTTTCAGTATGTGTATGTTTTCAGAAGAAAATGAGAGGTTCGTGCCCTCGCAAACTCATCTACTTTACAAATCGCACAGTTGAAGGTGTCGTTCATAATGTTTAATACTTAATGTTGGAGATTTGTTTAAACCACTAACTCTAAAAGTCCTTGTACATCGTGTCCAAAATTCCCGGATTAGTTTTTTCTAGTGCTGTCAAATGATTATTCACATCCCAAATAAGTTTTTGTTTACATAATATATGTGTGTGTACTATATGTATATATACTGTATGTGTATATATATATATATATATATATATATATACATATAAGACATACACATACATCATATATTTTTTTTATATATTTAATTTTTTTTTATATATTTTCCCATATAAATGATATCATATATAAATATATTTAATATAATGAATAAATATATACAGGACACACATCTGTTAAAGTAAACAAAAACTTTTATTTTGGATGTGATTAACAGCACTAGTTTTTTTGTATTCGTCACCCACAGAAACCTTGCACACTAAGTTCAATGCATATTAATTAATTATTAATTCCATTGAGAAAAAATTAGCAAAACAGTACTAGCTTTTGGTGGCTCTGAATTCTCAAAACACCTCTCAAAATGCATTCTACAGATGCAAAAAACACAGAAAATGTGATGGGTAAACGTTATTGACAATGTGAGATCATATTTATTTTTATTTTATACTTCAATAATCATTTTCACACAGTACAACAGTGCCTTTTAACTATTCACAAGTCAATGCTGCATGTGTTTGATTCCTGAAGAAATGACTCTTATGAATCATTTTATTCCAGTGAATTAGAGTAAACTGATTGTACTTTATGTATTTGATTCACTAAAAAGAACTGAGTCATTAATTCGGGAGTCAGACTGTATGGTGTGACCAGTGATTCCCAAATGAATGAATCTTTTGAAGTTTTAATTTTTTTCCTCAGCAAAACAAATAAAATACAACCAGTGTGATTTGGTTCCTAAGTGAATGACTCTTTTCAGAACTGGTTCTTTTTTGTGAATCTTTGTAAAAATCTGATATAAGATTTATTTTTGTTTTATAAATATTTCTAAACGGATAATGTTTCTTTAGCTATACATTGTCATTTACAACCAGTCAGTTTCTATAAACTGGATATTAGTCAATATACCAGTAGTTGTAAGCCGCGAGTGTTTGATTCGTTAAAATGGCTCATAAGAAGCAATTGTTCAGGAATCAGAATGAATGATTCTTAGTGAATCAGCACCACCAGTACCTGAAGCTTCAGTAACAGTGCTGCAATGTCGTTGAATAAATGATGCAATTTCTTGTGCCGAGACTAAAACTTTTCTCTCAATTTGTTTCCATTGCACATACATATTCACATTATGTTTTTCTCTCTTCGTAATTTCCAATTACAGGTGGTTTTATCAGGTTGAAATTCTGGCGAGAAGAACTAAATTGGATCTGGTGTCAGTTTACAGATGGATGAGGTTAGACAGACATATGGTTTGACACAGCCTTCTCAGAAAGAAAGTTTGAAGTAAAATGAGTGAGAGGAAAAGACAATCCCATAATGCACTGCTCATCATGCACATGTGTGTGTGCCTATTCTCTGCGTTTGATGTGTGTTCTTCCTCTCCTGCGGCACACAGAGCAGAGAGGTGATATTTGAGCGAGTGTGACGAGTCACGGTTCATTTTTCAAGCCCTTAGCATGTATTATTATTGTAGCGCTATTACTGTAGCTCATACTTAGAGTTACGGACATGAATAATACCTCGAATCGTGAGACTTGTTTGTTGGAAATGTGCGCAAAATGATGTTTTCCATCCCGTCGCATTGGTTCCATTGTCTTTCTCTCGCCTCAATGACAGCCAACAAGAAGAGCCTACACCCGTTCCTCCCATCTCACCATAACACGCTTTATAATTACTGGAACGATTGCTCTTAACCTTTTGTGTTCGTTTATTTCAGCTTCGCAAATCCAGATAGCCTTTGTAGTGGGTGTCCTGCGGATCTATCGTCTTTTATCAGCACACATAATGCTGAATAATAACTGGCACACCCCACCGTTTTGTTCGCTGGTTATTATGTTCTTTTGTTGACAAGACAGAACCCTTCTCTATATAATTAATATTTGGACATGTGCACGTATCTCAATTTCTCCCGTTGCGATGACGCCGTTCCCAGCCTTGTGTTTTCGCTGTGATATAAAAGCTGGTCGAGCAGATGTTCAGGTTCTGACCTTTTTATCACAAAAACAAACCTTGTTTTGAAGCAAACCTCCTTATGAGCGATAATTATTGTAGCGTACAACTTCTCCGTTTTTTTTTCCCTGAAGTCTAATATTTTCAAAACAACTACTTGATATTTGTGGTGTTACTGAAATGTTTTTGTTAGAATGATATTTAAAATATAATATTTTTTCTCCTGTAACAGGATATTTATATACAATAACTATATAGGAGAAATTTATGTACATTTTATTCATATATATATATATATATATATATTTATATGTATTAAATATTTATTTAATTCCTACACTTAACTTAAATTTTAAGCTCAATGTTTAGCCGTTTATTTATTTATCCATCTAAAATATTGCATGAAACATTTAGACTTGGTGTAATAATAAACACACATTTTGACAACATAATGTACACACAAAAAAATGAAAATAAAAATAATGGTGTTGAAGTTAGTAAATTTCAGAAACAGCTGCATAAATACACAAAGTAACACACTGAAATATTAATAATTATTAGTTACACAGAGAATTTGTCTGTCTGTCTATATATTTATACATACATACATTTATGATATTATATACATTACATGTATTAAAAAAAATTCTATATAGAATTAATATAAATAAATATATAAAATAATATAAATAAATAAATACAGAAATAAATATATATATACAGTATATAAAATATTTTTAAATAATAATTATAACATTGACAAAATAGAATGATCTAAAAAAAATAAAAAAATAAATTGTTTTTGCGTTTGTGTGCGTGTATACACACAAAAAAATAAACATTTATATATATTTCAAATGTTTAAAAGGTACAGTATATTCTCCATTCAAAATAAAATTGTTATAGAATATATACACGGTTCTCAATTTAATATTTATGAAATATTTTATTATATATTACACGAGCTATGTTTGTGTGTGTGTGTGTGTGTGTTAGCGTTTTGTAATCTAATGTAATGCATAATACATTAGATTTTATTATAATATGATTGATTTGTTATGTTCAAGACGCATCTACTCAATATATGCAGTTTGGTCTGAAATGTCATTTTTGGAGTGCGTTTGTCTGATGTTACGGGGGTTCATCGATAGTTGAAACTCATTCTGAACGTGTGTGTGGCCCGCTTTTGTTAAACACACATATGTAAGCCCATGTTTCTGAGGCCTTTTATCGCGTCCGGCTCGTTTTGTTTGCCAGTACTCGCTCTCCTCGGGGAAATGCACCGTACACCGTTGCCATGAGAGATGCCTTTCACCGTCAGCCGCTGCCAAAAGCGTACTGGTTTTTTGGCTCGGGAGGGGACAGGGGGCGGCTCTGACCTGCATCTTATTCTATTCCTTGTTGTCTTGGCTTTGTATTCAATTCCACGAGAGCTCTTTAGCCTCTAGCCACCGACACGGCCGAGCCAAAAGGGAGAGAGACCGAGTGGAAGAAGGGGGCAGGGGGCAGGGGGGGAGAAAAAGCGCCAAAGTGTACCTCTGGAAATGGTTTGTGTCCATGGCAACGAGGGGAAGCTGGAAGATGGATTTGCAGTGTAATTCAAATCAGCCCCATTTGGTGGAGTTTGTATTGTATTACTGTTCCTAGCGAAGGGCTCTTGTGGATTCGGGAAAATTAGCAGTGCACTGTCTGGTAGAAAAGACTGTGGTTAAAAGCTTTAGCAGGCCTATTATTGTGCGCTCGTCTGATGTGATGGATCTGTCGTAGGTTCGGTTGGGTTGCTGTGTTTGTTAAGAGTGCGGGTCTCTGTAGACGCTCTCACGAGTGTCCCTCAGTGTTCATTAATGCTCTATTCATGGTCGGGTCTTTCAATGACTGCACATTTACTGGTTGACCTCACCGACGGCTCTAGGTGTACTCACAGCTAGCACGATACTGCAAACTTGTGCTAATTGTGCAGGAGGACTGGATGCTAGGCTGATACACGCACGTCGTTATAACATTCATTCATCTGAGGCCTGTTTCAGAGCTTCTTGTGCTCTCACAAATACCATCAACATCCAACACTCCACATGTTTGTGAATCCAGTGTTTTGAAGATTTTTCCACAAAAACACAGCACTTCTAATAGGCTTATTTTTTTGTGTTATGAACCTATGCGCGTCTGCATTTTTATTATAGAATATCATATAGTAAATGTGAATTCTATAAATTATATTAAGTGAAAAAGTAACACATGTATGTATTATTCATAATTAATTAATTATGAATATAATAAATCATACAAAAATGTATTTTTTATTTATTAAAAAAAAAAGTATTTTAGTACATATTGTGGTTATTTTACTTCATTTTACTGTATACTTTATTTTTTAGCATTTTTTAAAATTAGTTTTAATTGCAGTTACAGCTTTAGTCATTTGTCTACAAATATTAGTTTTATTTTACCTTTTGTAGTTTTAATATTCTGAATTGTTATATGACTTAAATTAAGGTTTTTTTCATGTTTAAATTGTTAGTATTTTTTCTTTTATTTTTTAAGTAACAAAAACATTTAATTGTAGTTTAGTTTAACTAATTTAACTAACCATAACTATAATTATATGTAATATATATATATATATATATATACTGTGTATATGTGTGTATTTATTTCTTTTTTCTTTTTTTACATAAATGTGGATTTATGGATAACATTATGAATAGATAGATTTCTGTATCCATCTTTATTTAGAACATTACTTTAGTCTTCAGTCATCTTCAAGCTTCCAGCATTGTTAAATGTCTCGATTCAAATTGCAGAATAACAGATTAACATTTTCTAACATTATAAAGTACGTCATTCTGCTCTTTTTAAGAACACAATGTACCGTGGAAAGTGTCATCCTTTCAAATCTAATGCATCGTGTTTCTGAAAGACTGCAACCAAGTGGGAAAGTCAAGTGAAAGAGAACCGTCGTTTTAATCTCTGATGACTGATGTCTGCAAACCGTAAAGGTCGTGTACCAGACAGACGTCCTGAAAGGTGCAGAGAAAGACTGTTGTCTTGTCAATAAGCCCTCGCTAGAACAGGTGGACGCTTCTCCTGTTGTTCTTCTCACTAATCAAAGTCAAAGACACAATTGACCCAGAGACTCTCAGAGCACTTAGTCCTTTACGTATATCAATTAATGCACGCCATTGATTTCTCTCGCCCCGTCTTTCACCCCTCACTCCATCTTAACAATCTGTCCACCCAGACACCTCAGACGGCCGTATCGGAGTTCTCCATCATGAAAGGCCACTGGAGTTTTCAAGGTTTTCATCCCATTTCTGCCCTAGTTCTTCATTTACACAGGGTTCAATGTGACCTTGGAAGTAATAAAGCGATATTACTCGGACTGGAATTGGGGGGAGACCGCTGGAAACCATCCTGGAATTATCCTCATAAGAAGGACACCGAATATGGAAGCATAATAGATTTCTTAGAAACTGGAAAAGCTAAGCTGGCACTCGTGAGAGAGAAGCTCTCAGCTGGGGAGAAATGAGTCAGTTGCATAAGCCCTCCTCAAACTAGTTCAGATGGAGAGACCGCGAGGAAAGGCCTCATAGACGAATGGAGCTTGGACTTTAGGTAAAGGTTACAGTCTTAGTTTAACTGAAAATTGCAAACCCACAAACCTGTATGACTGCGGAAGACCAGCCGGAGGTATTTTGAAGAGCATCCAAGCAGCTGTTTTCCAAAAAAACCACACATGACTCACTTAATATATTCCAGGTCTACTGAAGTCAGACAATAGCTTCGTGTGATAAACAGATCTCAATAGCTTTTAAATCTCATTCACTTGTTGCTGAATGACTCCTGTGAGTCATGTCGGATGTGTTTGGTAAATGAATAAATGTGAGATGTGTCATTTGGGCGCACACATATTAAAGCTTGGCGTGTCAGGAGCATTGCACCAGGCTTGACGTCAGCGACTGCGAACGTCATTGATTTTGTATGTGCATATGTGATTTTTCAGTGAAAAAATCAACTGGACTAATTTTATGGTGCTTTTCTGTGGTTTTGTTACAGTATATGAAATACAGCAGCGCAGAGATTTCTTCTTTTTAATGTCTTATTTAATGCTCCCGAGTAATTGTAAATGAATATATATGTAAATTAGTCTAATTTTATGCTAAAGTATCTTTGTTTGTTTATTTATTCATACAAGACATTTATGATAAATGTGTAAATTTGAAATGTGTAATTCATGCTTGCACATATTCAAACTTGCTGCAAACAAGACACATTGTGCCAAGCTTGGCAATTGTGATCAAACATCATTAATTTTCATACGTCTTCTAGTTTAAATATGTGGATGTGCAAATTAATTTTTCAGTGAAAAAAAACAAGTCATGTGGACCAAATCTAATGCTGTCTTGTTTTGCTGTGCTTTCATTAACTGAAAAAAGCAACTCAGATTTATTTCGTATTATTTATTTATTTCATATTATTTTTAATGTTTTCGTTCCTTAGAGTAGATGCAAAGTAATGCAAGAGTAAATAAATTAATATATGTTTTGTGTGTGTATATATAATATATATATGAATGAACTTATTCATGTGATTCAGGTAAGCATTAATAGTGATAGGTTAATAAATGTGAATTATCATTCATGCGTGCACATATTCAAACTTACTGCATCAAGATGCATTGGACCGTGCATTCTTGACAATAGTGATATTTTCACTAGTTTTTTTTTGTAATAGGTTTTGTTTTGTGTTCCTTCAAAATCCAAAATTCAAAAATAAATACTTGTAATATTTTTGATTGTAATATTTTTGGTATTCCTCCAAAAGAAGGTATAAATGCTAAATAAATTGTTTAAATATTTAGAAAATATGTACTCTAAATAATCAATTAATTATTTTGGTGTTCCACCAACAGAAGGATTTTTTTTTTAATATATATATATATATATATATATATATATATATAATGTTTAAAATATATATGTTATGCTAATTACTCTCTTTTCTTTTTTTATTAATTTATTTAAAGCAATATAGTACAGTTAAATAAATTTAAATGCAATCAATAAGATATATAACACACATGACCCTGGATCACAAAACCAGTTATGAGTCACACAAATGTATTTGTAGCAATATGGGTCAAAATCATGCATTTTTCTTTTATGCCAAAAATCGTTAGGATATTAAGTAAAGATCATGTTCAATGAAGATACTTTGTAAATGTCCTACCATAAAGGTATCAAAACTTCATTTTTTGATTAGTAGTACTGTATGCATTGCTAAGTTTTCTTAATATTTGGCTTTTTTTGTATCCTCACATTCCAGGTTTTCAAATAGCCATATCTCGACCATATAATATCCTATCATAACAAAACATACTTCACTGGAAAGTTATTTATTCAGCTTTCAACAAATTCATCTTTATGACTAGTTTTGTGGTCCAGGGTCACATATGAATTTGAAGCTTAAGGGTGACAAGATGAAAATTTGTGAGTGATCTATCCCTTTAACGTAGCCTTCTTCGTGTCCATGAATGACAATCTGAAGGTTACCGTTTCAATCCTTTTAATCACAAGTTGCTCCAGAGCGTTTGTCCCTGTGCTGTGTTCCTCAAGTCACTTTGAACAAAATGGTCCGCTAACGACTGCTTGCTTACACAAGCATTGTTTCACTGTACTGTGCTTCCTGTCACAGGCAATTTACAGCCCTTGTTGAGTTCCTGTCCCAGATTTGCTTGCCGTACATGCTGCACGCGTCGAGAAGGATCAATACGGTAACATTCCCGGCGGGTTGTCGTATTGTTGTGTCCCGGGAACCACCTCAGGACCACCCTACCTGAGAAAGGTGGCGATGTCTCATAAATCACATTAGTTCCAGTTCACCAGAAAGACAAGCGCACTTTAATTGGACAAAAACTCATTTTGCGGACGCAGGAAAAGAGAGAAAAACGAAAGCGAAAAGGGGCAGGAAGGCCTTGAAGGTGCATGTACCGAGAGATATCCTTTTCTATCTCTTTAATTAAGACTGCTCCTGTTTCTTTTTTTCTTTCCTTAGACATATGGGCATAATTAAGGGAAAACAAATCATTACTGCTGTGTGCATTGCTGGTGAATAATGGCATTGTCAGTATCGACTGCGCTTGCTTCATTTCCCAGACAGGCAGGCGCGCTGGAGGTAAAAATGTGGCGTTTTGCTGTCGCTGATGGAAAATAATGCCATCTCAGACATCGTGATGAATTAGATACCTGGGCTTTTGGCAAATATTTAGCTACATGTCTTGTTTTGAGGTGTTTGATGCGTTCCGGGGCGGCTGTGCTTTTACAGGCTTGTTCTCCATCTCTCCTCCGTTTGTGTTTTTCATTAGAGTCTCTCCGGAGCGGCCTCAAAATTAAAGCGCATTTAATTTAGCGAGCCTCGTTATGCATCATCAGCTTATACTGTACTTCTCACCGCTGGCATATAACAGTAATCAACAATAGGCGCGTTTAGGGCTGAAGTCGCTAAAATATGAGTTGATTTGGAGCGAGGTTGGCGTATTTTAATGCGGCGTGTCACGAATGGCGACACAAACATTGTTATAATAGATGATCGGGGTCGGGTTATGATGAGGGTTTGTGTACATTAAAGTAGCCCTCCTCTTTCGCGGGCTAACACGAGTGCTGGCGACTTTTAACTCCACTTAACACGCTTAACGAACATGCCAGTTTTATGAATGCTTTAATATCTGGCAGCTTCCCTGCAGATGTACTTATGAGGAAAGCAGGCCAGCTCTCTCCCACGGATGCTCGGCGGCAAAGAGTGTCGACGCAGCAGTCGTTGTTACAAATTTCTATGCTTGTCTCTTTGCTTTTAGGAAATAATCAATACACTTAATGTTCCTCTGTACTTTTCAGGTTATGTTTTTTTTTTCCCCCACAAGATTACAGGCCCGTGATATGATCATAACCTTATATCACTGTAGGAGTAACATTTCGGTAGTGTTTTATATTCATTTACATTATCATATGCTTAAGTTAAAAACTATTTATTACAGAATTTATTAGTGTAATAAATTTTATTTATTTTTTATTTTTAGCAGTGGTAATGTATTATGAACAAACATTAAATAATTATTTTATAACAGTTATTTTATATGTATTATTTTTTTATTATACATTTATATCATTTTATATTTACATAAGTGTACTTTTATTTATATTTATATTTATGATTTTAAAATGTATCATTATAAAAATTGTTTGTTATTTTAAGATTAAATTTAATACTTACATCATGTTATATTATTTAGATTCATATTTATATAATTGTAGTTTTATTGATTTTAGGTTTTCCAAATGAATCATACAAATTTTGTTTATTAAGTTAAGATTAGATTTAATGCTTTAATGCAATTAATTGTGTATTTATAATATTTTACTTTTTATATTCATATCAATTTCATTTTATTTATTGTTGATCAACAATTTTTAAATTAATCATAAATATTTTTTATTTTTTAATTATTTATTTTTAGATTATATTTGATGCTTACATCATGTTATATTTATATAATTATATATTTATATACTTTTTTTATTTATTGCTATTCTAAGAATTTAAAATTAATTAGTTTGTTATTTTAAGATTAGATTTAATACTTATGTTGTATTACTTATTTAATACTTATGTCATATCTGCATTGTATCACATTTTATTTATATATATATATATATAGCAATTTACTAATTTAATCGTAATACATTAACACAACGCTAAAAATGTATTATTAAATCCAATATAATTAATAAATATAAATTAATATTAACGTGTGTTATTAAATGCTAAAAATATAGTTCGTTTGATTTCTGACTAGCTATTGCTAATTAATTAAACCTTGATGTTTTATTGTGGAAGCTGAATATAGCATTATAATCTGGATGATTAAATCTGCAAAAACATTGTCATTTTTTTCAAATTCATTTTAGTAATACATTTTTCCTTGTTTATTAAGAAACAAATTATTTGGGACAAGTCGCATTCCTGCATGTTTTTTTGTCATCATCATGTATAAATAATAAAGAGCAACCCTGACAGATATAAATATAGTCTTTTCTGTGTGTGAGTCTATTCTGCCTAACGTGTAGCTCCATATCAGCAGCATCAAAAGCATTTTGTATTGTTGATCCATTCTCGGCGAGTGTGGATATCTGTGGATATTTTACATGCATTGGTCTGAGTGGACAGGGAAAAGGAAAATCATGTTCACTGAAGCTTGAACGAGACGGGCCTTATCGAGCCAGCGCCGCCAACTGCAGACTATTGTGCGGGCCGGGATCTTTGTTTACTCATCCGTTTGTTTGTTTGTTTCCAGGTGCTCCAGAAAGGAAGCCTGCGAGAAGTGGGCCGAGCCGCTTCACTTCAGTACGGAGCTGAAACAGTGCGTTGACATCACTGTCACTCCTGATAACATGTCCGTGACCTCCGCTTCCACACAGGTGATTGACTTTTATATGCTACTCCAGAAGCATAAAATCACTCCGGTGTAGTGCTGGAACCGTCTTCAGAATGCATTTTTATTAGGGACACTCACATCCGCGTTCTGTATTAGTATTGCTTTTACAGTATAATGAATGCTTTGATAAAAACATACCGCATGAGAATAAATATCACAAGGTGGAAATGATTTAAAGGAATGGCTCATCTAAAAATAAACATTTACTCTCACTTATTTCATTCTAGACCTGTAGAGCTTCAGCAAATGGGATGATTTTTTTAGTAAAGAATGACTTAAATGTATATCTATCTGTCACATAGATGCAACACATGTCATCGGAAGACTTTTATTATGCGTTTATGATGCTTTTGTGTCACTTTTGAGCTTGACAGACTCCGTTTTCATTGTACTTATGTGGAAAAGAGTGGCTCAGGGTTTTATTGTATTGAAATTTACATTCATGCATTTAACAAAAGCAGTTTGTCAGAGAGCCAGCAGTGTTCGTAATATGCGATGTCAGATTTATTAGACAACTAGAGAAGAGAAGAAATGCAAAAGTGTTTTTTATTATGCGTGTATAAGATTAATTCTAGATTTAGATTTATACTTAGATTATGCATTTATAGAATGTTGATCAATTTTCAACTTTTCTGTTTTAATATTTAATAATTAGTTTTAGTTTATGGTACTTAATGCATTGACTAATGTTAAAGAATTGAAGTGTTGCTGTAATTTTATGTTGTAGTATATTAATATGGTTATCTTTATGGTGAATAAAAATTACTAAAATATTTTCAGATGATCTGGGTAATTTTTAAACTATCTTCTCTTAAGACTATTTATAACAAATTATAAATTACATTAAAAAAATTCTCATATATAATGATATACATTTATAAAAGATAAAATAATTCATAATTTTTAATTAATAATTAAAATAATCTTTTGTGTTTCTTGCAAAAAACATGTAAAAGTCATACAGCTTTAAAACAACATGAGTGTGAATTTCATATATATATTTTTTTTTATAATAATCAGGTGGCTCATGTGATGATGTGATGAGTTGTGATGTCTGACAGGAGACTGTGTGTGTTTGTGTTTGTGCTCCAGCTGAGTGTGAAGGTAGCTAATGTCCCGAACCTCTCCGCCGGGGTCACATGTGTGTTTGAGGAGCTAACGGAGAGCCCAGGAGAAGTGCTGGCCAAAGGACAAATCCTCTGCATGTCCCCATCCCTGCGGGACATCCCATCTTACACCCAGGGATATGGTAAGAAATACGAAATGCCATTTAAATTGCTTTTTGAGTGAAATTGGATGTAATATACGTGGAGACCTTTTTTTTGGGATATGATTGGGTCTTGAAAAGCTGTAATATTAGCCATCGTCTATACACTAAGACTCTTAATTAGGCTAAACACAAAGTTTAATTAGATTTGAATGAAAATGAGGCTGAGGGATAGATGTGTAATTCATTCAACAGGCCCTTTGCTATGTCTGAGTTACAAAAAAAAAACAAAAAACTTTTCAGTGCAACCAAAACTTGAACCCATTTTCATTCATATTAAATATGGCATCTACCCTGACAAGGTCTAAACAGCAAAGGATCTCAGACAGATGATCTCTCTGGTTCGGTTGATTTACTTGACAGCACTAATGGCTTATTTAATCATCATAATATCATATGTCTAATATTGTAAATTATTTAGCATAGCCTCCTCCTGCTGAGTCTTGGTTCCTCCCAGTCCACCCTTTTCATCCTGAGGGATTTCCTCTCCAACATCACCTACTTAGAAACTTGCTGTTTTACTGTATTTTTGATCAAATACTGAGCATAATAGACTTTACTATACGTTTGCTTTTACATTTAGTCATCTCAGATGTATTTAATTTGGTGTTAACAAAAATCCAGTTTAATATTTAATGCTGTCTTCAGGTCAAACGGTTTACCACAAGCCTCGTTTTAGAGTTGTTTGTCCATTAGAAGTTTATGGAAACATATTTTCAATCTTTCAAGATTCAGACTGTACATCCATCACTCAAGACCTCGTTTTCATTAGCGTCAAATGAAATACATCTACTCTGAGCAAGTCTATTAAGCTGCTCTGCAGTGCTACTTCCAACAAATTGCGCTTTAGAAATAAAATTTAATTTGATTTAATTTTTTCCCTTTCATGTGTTTCCCATTTTGCGACTTGTCTTTTTTTTCCCTTTTGTGATGACTGATAATTATGTGAATCTCTTCTGAGCTTCCTGAAGCTTTGAGACCTACTTCATTCCCCCCCCTTTCTTTCTTTTTTTTTCTGGGTTTTAAGGTACTCTAAGAATTCAAAATGGTAACTTTTAGACTCCGGAAGCCTGGTATTCCCATTAATAACAATTATTGCATGTCCAAATGGAAATATTATGTCAATTATAGTGAAGTGAGGCCCACAAGTATAATTTGATGGGCAGAGATATAGTCATTATGGAACGCAAAAGGGTTGCTGAGTTTGAAACCTAAGTGCATTTCACTCACAGATGGAAGAAGTGGATAAATGGTCTCGCAATCAAATATATTAGAAATGTGAACATTAGTGAGGACATGTGCAGAGCAGGGCACAGATCCTGCGCTGTCTGCATTAGACCGTCAGCGCCGGTTCAGACGGCCTTTCTCATGCTAACTTCATTTCTCCTGCATTTTCTTCGCCTTTCTCTTCATTACTGTCTCTTTACGTTCTTTTCCAGGCGATAAACGGGTCGTGAAGCTCTCTCTGAAGTCCAAAGAGACGGGTCTCAAATTCATCACCACCGATTTTATCTTCTACAACTGCAGCGTCTTGCAATCGTAAGTGCAATCGTCAGAGATGTCTTTGTGACGTGTGAAACCTCGGCTTTGGTTTGATTGGAATGGATTCGCAGTCATTGAACTAGTTTCCTTCACAGCCTCCGTTATCCACATTGTCAGCAATTTTGCTTTTTTTTTTTTCCTCCCACAATTGATTCAGCGCTTTTCCTTCAGCCTCACATCTTTGCTCCTAAAACAGCCAGCGCAGCTTCTAAATGTTTTTACATTAAAGAAATTATATTGATGTTTTTAAAAAAGCACAAGACAATGAAAGGAAGCTGATGTCCAGGGGTGAAGTCCACCTTCATTTTTATAGCACTGTATACAATACAGATTGAGTCGAAGCAGCTTCAGTGACAAAAAGTAAAGTATGCATTATTAATATGAATAAAATTAAAATTGTTTTTGGATGTTCAACATAATATTTAATATCAGTTAATGCTTTTTGAACTAAAATAATAAAATGATCAAATATTACACGTGATAAAATTCAAAATGATCAAACAGTACATATAAATTAGTGCCAGGCAATGATGAATTATGATTAACTGCATCCAAAATCAAAGTTTTTGTGTGCATAATATATGTGAGTGTGCTGTGGGTATTTATTTTTTGTATATATAAATAAATATGCGTGTGTGTGTATATAAAAAATGTTTATATATTAAATATATTTATATATAAATTATTTTATTTATTTTATTTTTATTAAATTATTCTAAATATTTGTAAAATATATACTGTATAATATATACATAAGAAATATACCAGTACACACACACACACATATATCATATAAACAAAAAAGTTTATTTTGTGCGCAAATAATTGTTGCCCAGCACTAATATTAATATTAAAGAATTAATAAATGCTGTTACAGTATTGTTAGTAATTCATAATACTAAATGCATCAATTAATCTTAAATAAATCCTTATTTTGAAGTCTTACTGGTCATTGTGTAGCGATAAGCTGCATTTATAATAAATCTGTCAATTTGTGGTCAGATCGTGATGGCTGAAATTCAGTTGGCTTTGCTGATAGAAACAAACACAGCACAGATGTGTCGTGATACTCACTGAAAGAGCTGGATTAGACAGATGTTTGTCGATAAAGAAGTGTTTGTGTATGGGTTTGCTTGATCAAAACCACATGCATAGTTTAATCTAGAGTGCTTATTAAAATTCAAATTTTTCCCCCTTTGTCAGAGCTTTGTCTGTTAATATCTATATCTGTTTGTTAATAAATCTTCTGCTACTGTTGTATATATAAAGAGGAGTTTCATCATATTAGTGTGTAAGGTGTAAAGAGTGATTCTAGCATCTGTCTGCAGTTGTTCTTGTATGTGAACATGGTCTAGTCGGATGCCTTTCACTATTTCCTTGTGTTCGCTGCCTTTTTAGTGTCTATTTTTCAGAGCTCCATTTTTTTAAAATGCTGTCATGTTAAAAGGAATTTATTAAAAAAAAAACACTGTTTTAAGAGCAGCTGTTTGTGGATACACGAACATTTCTTATGTGCGCAGGAAGAGATGAGACGCTTGTTGAAAAAAAGGAATCGTAATTATAATATTCAGTGAATCCTTATCCTTTTTTTTGCTGTGACACATTTACAGTTATGAATATTATACATCTAGCTAAATAAATAAATGATTTTTTATAAAACTATTCTTTGTGTTATTCTTAGTCATAGCTGCCACATGATTGTTTCTAATAAAACAGATATTTTGAGAATTTATAGAAATGCTATTCTAGATATTTTCATTTGATTTTGTTGTATTTAAGTTTACCCGACTCTGACAACTTCTGCCCGTAGCATCTGTAGGAAAAAAGTTGGCTTCTTCCATCAAGACTTCACCTGTTTGCTTATTATAGAATGTGAATTGGACCAGCTGTTTTTCTTCCTAGTTTGGTTGCTGATGTGAGATGTATTATTGAAGTGTAACCTTGACAAACATGCAGTATTTTTTTCTACTCAGATAGCATGAGTGTTATTGCCTTAGTGGAAAATACTGGACATTAACCAATACAGACTGAGTCAAAGCAGCTTTACAGTAAACACTCAGTTAAAGCCAGTTCATTGTTGATTCGCACAGGTCACCTAAAAATCTCATTTATTTCTTGATTTACTCGTCCTCCACTTGTTTACAAACCTGTAAGAGTTTCTGTCTCCTGCTTAACACAAAAAAAGTTGCTGGTAAACAAACAGTTGATGGTAGACTTCAGTAATATTTTTTTTTCCCAATTACGTGGTTGAAATTCATATAGGTTTAGAGAAACCTGAGGGTCGGTAATTAATGATTTTATTTACGGGCTGAATAATTTTAATATAGTCCAAAGAAGGGTTTTTTTTTTCTTCTTTTTTTGAATCTAGTACAAATATGCAGTGTTAGTTTTGTTTATTTTACCTTTTGCAAAATTTAGGATTTTTTTTTTTTTTAATTCAAGAGGTTTTTTGCTCACAGAGAATTATTTTTAATTGGATGTCTAAGTCGTAGTGAGAACCTCATTTGAAAAACAAAAACATCTGTAAATTTCTCAGAAACCAGCAAACATTCTGCTGCAATCATGATTTTGCATTGAAACACACAATAAGTTCCCACTGGCAGTAAGCAAAAGAGTGAGCTGCAGCTCCGTCTGTGGTCAGTAAATGAGTGTAATTGCTCCAGAGGTGTTAGCGCTGGTGTGTAATTGCTGCGCGGTCCAGCTGTTGGCTGCTGGGACGATTTCCGTTTGAGGTCCGGGTGTATTTCAAATATGAAACCAACACAATACAGCTCTAAAAAGACTATATTGTTAATGTTGATTCAGTTAAGCTTTGTCAATGTTATGAATGGAACTCCGTTCGACTCTAAAGAAGCTCAGTCAGGTCAGCGGTCTGGCCCGAGAACGAACCACGCTCTATATATATTTGTTCATTTACACTTCAGTCATGGTGAAGTCGATGCAGAGGGTGGTGTTGGTGCATCCCAGAGGACAGGAACCCCCTCGTTTATTTCCAGCTCCTCCTTTCATTCGAGCTCTTTACATCACTTAACCCAGTCAGCCAGCACAATCACGCATTGTTAGCGCCTCCTTTGTTTTTCCGAGCCCATTTCGGCCGTTCCAGTTGTGATTTGCATGGAAGCGGGAGGGAAATGCGAATTAGTTTATCAAAAGAAGGAAAGCGGGAAACAAAGGGAGGATAAAATATGACAACTGGAGGGAGCCGCCACGTGGCGACGATGATTTGCACCTTGGTTCTGCATATACAGGTAGAAAATTAGATGCGTGAAGCTACACTGAAGTGTGTGTGTGTGTGTGCAAGTACAAACGCCCGTGCTGATCTATCAAGCCCGGGCTCGGCAGTTGCCATGGCAACCCACGTCCGTGCGAGGCCTGCTACCTTGCCAGCACGGCCTATAGCCTGTGCCAGATTTCCTGTTTTCACAAAAGCCCTGTGGGAACGTTTAGCCTGCTCGATTGTCTTGGCCTCTGGTGACGCCGGTGGATAGCACCCAATCGTCTTCCTCCTCCTGCCTCCATCTTTATTTCCCACAACTCTTGGGCCACCCAGACCCAGAGGTCCTTCCCCAGCCCCCTCTTAACCTCCTCTCTCTCCCTGCAGGGTAATGACCACCTGTGATGTGAGAGAGGGGGGCAGGGGAGGAAGCCGGAGTGCATTTCAGGATATTTAGTTATGAAATGGCTTATATAAAGCCGAAGCTCTTTATTCTGTTTCATCTTCCCATGCAGCTGTTAGCGAGGGTGTCTTTCTGGTGCTAGTTAGTTTTAGATGTGAATGTGGGCATTCATTAAACATGTGAAACTCTTTTGTGCTTTACTGCTCAACCTAGATATGCGTGGCCTCAAGTTACCAGGAAGTGCATATCAAAGGATGACTGTGTCCTCTCTCACCGTTTTTAGGAATAGTTGGGTAGGTTTTCAAGGAGTAGTTGTAGAGCTTAACGATAAGGAACATCTGTTGATTTTTATTTTTAAATGCCTTGCAAATTTAGTTTGGTTTTCTGTTATGTGTTCTGCAGCGTTATTGCGGTTTCTGATGATTATTAATATAATGTTTTGTTGAATTTGCAAAATTATTTGTGATAGTCTTGGAGGCATCAGCGAGGACAAACCAATGTTATTATAAAATAAATATATTATTTTAATATTCAGTCATTAGCAAATTATTTATTGACAAATATAAATTATTTTTATATTATATATGTAATAGACCTGTAGGTAGATACATAGATAGATAGTTAGTCTTGGAAGCTTCAGTGTTAAAAACAAATACATTTTTGCATGAAAAAAAAATTATATTTATAAATATATGTTATTTCTCATTAAAAAACTATTATAAAGCAAATATAGAATCATAATATGTTGTTTGAGACTAACTGAATAATGTATGTTATATTTATATATATGCCAAATAATTATTTATTAAATGCATTATTCCCTTTATAATAATAATAATAAATATAAATATATATATATATACACATATATATATATATATATATATAAAAATCCATCTCAGAATTAAATAGAAAGCAATATGGAATTTAAAAATAATAATAATAATAATAATAATAAAATAAAAACATTGTGTTGGTGTGTGAGATTATTAATTATTTAATTAAGTGAAGGCTTATTTATATACATTATGAGTTGATTGGATTGTGAAAAGACAGCGTTCCATACCAAAATGGAGCCAGATGATTGGATCAGAGGGCTTGGGGGAAGATGATGTCATCTGAAAATGAAAGCTGTTTTAGAGGTAGACCATTGTATTGCTCTTTGATTTAAAAAAAAAAAAAAAAAAAAAAAAAAAAGGGAAGAGATTTTTTAACTATTAACTATGACTTTTCCCTCAATAAATTGTTAATTTGCTGCTTATTAATAGTTAGTGCAGTAGTTGTTAAGTTTAGGTACTGGGTAGGATTAGAGATGTAGAATAAGTTCATGAAAAATAAGGCATTAATATGTGCTTAATTAGCACTAATAAATGGCTAATATTCTAGTAATATGTGGTCCATAGTGCACAAACTCCAGATTTGCCTGCGCTGAAAGTCCAGCCCAGACTCGGAGTGATGGTAAAACACTCACTTCATCAGAGTGTCACCATTTGGCCATGCTGTGTTTTTCAGCCCACGCTCAAATTAAAGCTGAGTGAATTGATGGGCCTTAAACCCCTGACACAGCATATTGCATATTTCAGGCGAGACTTGCAGATCGGTTTGCAGTATTTACAACGCATTTCAGCTGCAGTGGAGCGCTGCGCCCTCCTCCATCAGCTCCAGTTTGCATCTTTACCTTCCAGCGCGCTAAAAAACACACCCACGCCGAACCCCCGTCGGCAGTAATATTAGATTCGGCGAGTTCAAACGCACCCATACTGCAAAGAAAATGCATTAACTTGCTTTAAATGACCCATGATAATCCATACCCTTTCAATCGTTCTGCCAGAGATGCTTGTGCAAGAAAGCAGCCGGCTTAATTTTGCCTTTGCCAATGTCTGGGATGTTTCTAACAGGATCTCTTTTTTTTTTTTTTCTCCTCCTGAGAGTGAAACGAGATTATACTGAGCAATGCAGCTCCAGGTGTGCTGCGCTCGGACTGCCGAGTGCTCTCTGAGGGCGATCTGAAACCGTGCCTCCGGAGGGAAGGACGTGATTAGGATGGCGTATTGCGTGGGTTTTCTGTACGGGACCGGTGGCAGATGAGAGACAGCAGGAGATGGAAAAAACCGCCCCGCCGGAAGTGTCTGCAAACCTTCTCTCAGCATGCGCTTCGTTTCTCGTGGTGCGATTGGATTTTCGTCGGGTACTCGCGTTTGAGTCCACAGGTGTCGCCTGCTTATGTTTCTCGGCAGGACGTGACTGTTTAATTGGGAATGTCATTAGGGCGGCCGTCTAAAAGAGTTTTTCAGGGTCGGGTTAATGACTAATTGAGAAGCGGCGTGAACGTGTCGGTGTTCAATGGCCCTCGAGGATTAATTGTGTGTGTTGAAGTAAAAGAACGGATTTGTGACACATTGACCGCTCAGATTTCCACAGCGGTGTCTTCATTCATGCCGAGAGAGTCTCTACGAGAGTTTAAGTCTGACCCGGGGCTCATTCAAGATGTTCCCAAGGACAATCAAGTGATTTATAGGCAAAGTATTTGAGGAATTGAGGGAATTAATGACTTGAGCCAGAGGTTCAGTCGAGGACAGAGTTTAGGGCGCTGCTGAAAATACCAGACAAGTTGTAGTTCCAACTTTTTGTGTTTCTGGGTGTAGATCTGGTTTGGTTGCAGGATTTGTATTTATTTAGTTTTTATTTAGTTTCCCATTTTCACGAGGAAAATCTGGTTCAGCACTGAAAAAATGGGGGTTTTGAACAAGAAAGTTTAAACAATTTAATCAAATTAAAATAAAAGTTTTTGTTTACATACTGTAATATATGAATGTGTACTTTATATGTATTATATGTATTATTTAAATATTATTTTAGATATACATTTAATATATAAACATTACATGCATGTGTGTGTATGTATGTATATATATATATATATATATATATATAAAATATGTTTCTTATACATTATTATCCATTTTAAATAAATGGTTGTCTTTTTAATATTTTAATATTTTAATTATCACACACAATTAATCTTATCCAAAATAAAAGTTTTTGTATGTAGTTCTTGTGTGTGTGTGTGTGTGTGTATATATATATATATATATATAATTAAAAGTATAATATATATATACGAATATGGTAGAAATTAAATAAAAAAAATTAAATGTATAATTATTTTTTGATATTTTATTTATTTATTTATAGTCTGTATATATGTGTGTGTATGTGTATGTGTGTGTTCATAAAATATATAATTGTATTTATTTATTTATTTAGTAGAATTTATAAATATAAATACAATTTTATTTTACACCAAAGGAAGTTTGTGATTGCATAGTATAAAATGGAAACTGAATTAATTACTTTTGAACTATTGATCGAGCCCCGTTTTGGAGTGAGTTTTGCTGTAGTTAGTTGTAACGTGGTTTAACTCTAAATTCAGTAAAATCTTGGGCTGCGTTCACAGATGACTTGTTTTATGTGCTCAGAACAGACCTCTCATGTAACCCTCTTTTGTTTTTCTCCCCTGCAGGTGTTCGTCGTGTGTTAGCAGCCCTTTCCCATGCAACTGGTGTAAATATCGCCACATCTGCACTAATAATGTAGCCGAGTGCTCTTTCCAGGAAGGTCGAGTGAGCAGCGCAGAGGTAAGAGATCAGACCAGCTAACCAAACAATCCTCTGGTAAATGACACGCATCATCTAGAGATGGCCAATCTGAGCTGTTTTGTAGTCAAGTTCAAACATATAAAAATCAAGTCATTTGATTAATTAAATATGAGGATAATGCGTCAAAACAAAAAGCCAAATCTAAAATATGTTTTTGTTTATATAATATATTTGTGTATGTTTATTATTTATATATAAATACAAACAAACACATGCATGCACATATTTAAGAAAAAAATTATTTATGTATTACATTTATTTTTATATAATATAATAATATAATTACATTATATTATATACATGAAAATATTTTCAAATACATACTGTGTGTGTTTTAAATATAGAAAATAAATATGAACAATAAACATTTATATATTATGTAAACAAAAACTATTATTTTGGATTTGGATTAATCGTTTAATAGCAGTAGTAAAAACATTTCTTTTATTGATTTTAGTAGGAAATTAAAACAATATAAAAATAAAATGTGTGTCCTAGATAATGCTTAAATTTACTATAATAATATTTTTTTTTAATATTAATAATATATATCTCAGAAAACAATGTACTTCATTGATATTTTAAATACAGTGTAACAGCCTTTTGTTTTGTATTGGGAAGAATTAAATTGAAAAATAAAATGCTCATTTTAAATGGTTAATGTTGTTTTTTAAATCTTTTTGGTATTTTTAATTATTGAATTAAAAATAATAATTAAAAAATGCAATGCAAAACAAAGACAAGTTCTTCACATTCTCTTCCAACTATAAATTTGAAAATCAATTTGTAATTAATCTGAACTGTCTTTTTGCTAGTCAACTAGTTGTTTCCAAACGAGCGCTTGACAGGATAAACCGCTCCAGTCTCCAGGGTTTGATCTGCAGCAGTGCCACGCGGCATAATCAGATTCAGATGTATTATGAGTTCATTTGTGATTCAGTGTGGCTTAGATGACTCACTGTTTCACTTTCTCAAATGAAAGATAGATTCAGATGTTCAGAACGGCTCGTCTGTTCTCAGTTTCCTGCGCTGTGATTTGCCCTAGAGGGTTGGCATTGTTTTAAGCAGAGCATGCAAGCTTTTGTGCCCTGCTCCCTGGAGGAACAGGAAGTGAGTACAACAGAACCACTCATGTGTCCGCCACAAATTCGCATACAAATAGTTCTTCCAAAAATGAAAACTGTGTTCTTTACTCACCCTCATGATGTTGTTCCAAACCCATATGCTGGTAGTTTTTATGTGTCATAAGAATAAATAGAAACATACGGGCTTGAAACAACCATAAGGGTGAACAGATTTAGTTTTTTGGATCAGCTATTCCTTTGACATCCAACAAGCCCCTCGGGCCGTGGCAGACCTAACCTGGTCAGCGGCTCTGTATGTGTCAATCACACAATGGCTTCTTTCACTCATTGACTCACATGAAACACTGGGAGATTTCTCACTCGCTTCATTGTTCGTCCCGTTTGACACTTGCTGGAAATTTGGAGCCAAGGCATTTTCCCTAGACGTGTGTTTACACTGGACCATAAGAGGAAGAATTGTTGCAAATGTCATTCTGACTGAAAATGTAATTTTCTCAGAGCGTCCATTAATGGTATGCTACTCGTATTTGAAGCATTTTGAATTGTTTTATTTTATTTTGGATGAAATAGAAAAAAATGATCTGAACATTGAAGGCCAGAAGAAACAAGATACTGTAAGCCACGTACACACAGCAGCTGAAGCTGTTTTTACTCCTCTTCTGAATCCTGTTCACATTAACTGAGTTTCCATTCACAGATTTATTTGACACTTTTTGAGATGTCAGAATATCAGAATACATTTTTCCAAAATGCAAATAACTTTTTAGAATACGTTTTCCAAAATTAAATTTTTTTTTTATATATATATATATATATATATTTATATAGAAATATTTTTGGGATTTTTTTTTTTTTTAATTTATCTATATTGTGTTTATTGCAATAAATAAATTTATTGGTTATAGGTTTTGCAGTATTTTAATTTGGTAAGAATATATTTGCATACTTTTTTTATTATTTGTGTTTATTTTATTAATTTATTCATTTGATCAAACACATTAAATTTAATTTCTTCCTATTAATTTATTTTATTAATTTGAACTATTCATTTATTATTTATTTATTTATTTTTGCAATATTTAACATCCACATATTTTGAGAAGTATGAGAATATATTTTTCCAAATCACAATTTTGTGTTTCTATGTTTATGTGTTATTGAATGTTATTGAAAGTTTTAATCAATTTAGCATATAAATTACATATTTATAATGTGTTTATTGTAATAAATGTATGTATTAGTGATCCACATTTACAAGTAAATAGGTTTGATGGTATTTTTATTTGGTAAGAATAGATTTGAATAATTTATTATTCAGTTTTTTAATGTTACTTGTGTTTATCAATTTATTTATTGGTCAAACGTATTTTTTTTATGTTTTCCTAAATTATCTAATTTTAATAGTTTATTTTATCACATTATTGTTTACTTTTTTTTAATAATTGGTGAAACCAACTTTTTTCCTATATTTATTTAATCTGAATTTTTTTTTTTACATCTCAAATTGAATTAGTTTATATTATTATAATGTTTATAATTAATTAATAAGTGTAGCACATTCACTAAAAGCATGTTCATTGTTTTTGTTAGGTTCCACATTTTTGTATAAATAAATAAATTCTTAATTTGTAGGAAAGCAATTATATCTAAAAATGAAAACTTCTTAAGATGTTTTGCTTTTGGTACAAACTCTTTGCATCCATTTTTGTTTTCTTTTTCAAAGCCATAATACACTAAAACGTAGCTTTGTTTATCGCTATATCCGCCATCATGCTTTTCCTCCTGAACCTGCAGTATAAGCAACCATCCCAAGCTACTCTAGTAAGCATCTGGTCACAGTCTTGTGCAAAACGAAACTCATTTTCTGCTCACTTGTTAGTTTCTAGTGCAGTCATTTTTATTTCCGTTCTGCAAAGCGGATTTGAGTCAATCACAGCTTCGTCCTGTTGATTTTGTAATTCTCCGTTTGGCTCCGCTGCTCTGTGATGGATGTACGAGTGTTTTCAGTGTAATTCCTTCCAGAATTTCAGGTGCTAATGAGCATCGGGCCAACGTTTTTTGTTGGTGCCTTTTGTTTGTGGTTACTGATGTTTGAAATGGGCCCAAGTGTTTAATGTCTGGCTCGGTGTCGTGTTTCCAGCCAAGATTCTGTTGCGGTGAGGGAAAATAATAGTCTAAGCACAGATTTGGCCCAATCTGTGAATAGATTTACATCTTGTATTCCCGCCTCCTACTTTTTCTTCTCTCCTTTTCTCCATTTCTTTCTCTCTTTTTGCTTTTCATTTCTGGTCGGAGCGTATTACTGCACACTTGACTGAGCTGTAGGCCACTGTCCACTGGGTGGAGAAGTTACGGCTGCCTCTTTGTGTTGTCGGAGTTTCAGTGCACTCGAAGGCGAGGAGTGAAGGGAAAACAGCAGACGTGACTCTCCAGCTGCTTGGATACCAGACACTGAACGCAGTCGCTTTATTTAGATCTCTCTTGCATTTCTTTGCATCATGATTACAGAGTAATACCACAGCGACAGGAACAAAGTGGCCCGGCTAACTAGCGCTGTAGCTTTAGATGAGGAGAGATGCAGATCTGAATTCAAGTGTCTAGACTGCTTTCAGTAACAGTTCAGTTGCCTGTAGACCCAGAACTTTTATGGAAATGATGCTGTGTGATAAAGCCATCATTGTTACGTGTAGCTAATGTATTTGGTCTGTTTATTTAGGAGTTTATAGGAGACGTATACTATACTTTCATAGCATCTTATTTTATTTTACACTTACAGGGCTCAATATGGTCAATATAGTCAACTAGAACTGCATATATTTCCATAGTTAGGTTTTTGCCCTGTCAACATTTTTACAGACCCCACTGCAAATTTTCACTTTTTATATGCTTTTCCCTAAAAAAGATATAACATTGCAAATAATTTATTAGGATTTATAACTGGAAATTATGCGTTTATAATGAAACTCTATACACGCACTTTTGTTGGAAAACAACTGCAAGGTGTAGAGAATATTGGCTCTTGAGAGAATATTTATTTATTCAAAAAAATTTATTTTCTCTCTTTATATCTTCATTTATCTATTTTTTTTTTTCGTATTGTACGTTCTGCAATGCTTAAATTATATTTTTTGTCAGCTCTTACCATTTATTTTTTTTTTTTTAATTAATTAATATATTTATCAACCAGAATTTATATTTTAGATTTATGTTTACATTTATTTTAAAAAATATTTCTATTTATCATACATTTTCATACTTTACATTTGTATAAGGCCTTTATTTTTTAGTTGTAGTAGTAAAAGTTTTTTCTATTTTAAGTAGTGCTGGGCAACGATTAATCGCGATTAATCGCATCCAAAATAAAAGTTTTTCTTTACGTAATATATTTGTATACA
>JAUCMS010000145.1:3827937-3840559 GCA_032357445.1 Enteromius radiatus | reverse complement strand
GTCTGTCTATATCTGTCTGTCTATCCGTCTGTCTATATCTATCTGTCTATCCGTCTGTCTATATCTATCTGTCTATCTATCTGTCTGTCTGTCTGTTCTATGTAGGACACACTAATTTGCGTTTCACTTAATTTTAATTTTGCTTCCTTGCATTTAAATTAGAATTTCAAGTCTGGCGTCATGTCAATTCAAATTAATTTCTAATTTAGTAATTGGGTTGTAATTTAAAAAGTCATTCTCAGTTAAATTTTAAATATTGCACAAACATCGCTGAATATAATCCGAATTAGTTTTTGTTTTTTTATGTATTTTTTACATTTATTTTTGCTTAAAATATTTATTTGTGCTTGAAGCATCACATCCTTCCCATGCTTAACTGAATCTGAATTTGTGTTTTGTCACAGAACTTACTATATTTGATATAGTTTGAAAGTATTTACCAGCCAACTTACTTACAACAAGTGCGTGGTATGAATACAGTCCAGAAAGCATACATCTGATGAATACTTTTAAATCATGGTAGAAGGTAATCATACAGCACTGCATAAACATATTTGCCATACTGCTTTTGAAATACTATACACTAGGCTAGTAAAGCAGACATGCTGAGAAGCAGGGGGCGTATGTATATTTATATTAGCAGAGAATCACAACAGCTGAAACCCTTTTCGTTGACTGAGATTTGTGCTTTCTCATTAAATACACCCATCCCGAGTTTTGCCTTATCAGAGTGGCTTTCTGACGCCCGTGGACGGTGTATTTGTTTACGGGCCAGTTGTCTGGAGTAATTTATCATTAGTTCACTGTTGTCATCTCCGGCAGAACTAAAGGTGATTCATCGTGCTCATTTTGCAGTATAAAGGCATGCTATCCTTCCTCTCGCTGCAGTCGCCACCTGTGCGCCCCTCGTGCCTCCACAGGGAGTAAATCCTTCCTTACAAACACCCAATATGAAAATGAGATTTATTGTTGCGCTGATATGCAAACCTGTGCAGATTGATGGAGGTCCGGGTTAAATAGTTGCATCATTGTTAAGCGTGCTGCTTTTTTGGCTCGGGCTGCCGGTGAGCCGGGTGGTTAGTCCCTCTGATTTATGCCTCCTCTGCCTGCAAATTGCTTTTACTGCCACCCTGATTATTGTTCAGTGTTAAATAGATTACAGATCATCCGAAATATCCTCGGATGCACAACTTCAAAGGAGAAGAGCTGGTTCGCAACGGTCGATAAGTGATAATCATCAATCAATTAATGTGGTTTGTATAAACAGGGACCTTGTTTCTCTCTCCAGATTGTGCTCCGTGTGTGTCGCCGTATCTGACCCGCTAATATATCTCAGGATGTGAGACTCGTTTTCTGTCGGCATGATCAGAAGTCACATCAATATGAGTGTCTTTGATAAATGCCGCAATCGGTTACGAGTAGAGTAGACCGTAATGACTCTTCTGGCGCGACTTGACACGCAGGACTAAGGAAGATATTCATTTACCGCTTCATCAGTGTGATCTGCCGGAGAACCCGCGCTTCGTATAACTGGAGATGGATGCAAGTGCTGTGTAATAGGGTTTTTAGCCTCAGATTGCTGGATTTTAAGTTATTCCCACCCTAATGGCATCGATTTCCTTTCTTGGCACATTTGTGTGAGACCGAATACCACGTTTGTAGGCAAAGTTTCAGCCCGATAGACGTTATTTATTGTCCTTGAGCTCAATAAACTGGAATCAGTGTCATCTTTGGAATGAAAGTGGAATCGGTTACTATATTTATGAGTCTGGATTGTTTGTGCTTTGCTCCGAGACTGAATTATAACATATTGTTTTGTTTTTTTTGTAATTTTCAGGGTTGCCCGCAGATTCTGCCTAGCAGCGACATCCTGGTACCGGCGGGAATCGTTCGGCCAATCACGCTGCGAGCTCGAAACTTGCCCCAGCCTCAGTCGGGACAAAAGAACTATGAGTGCGTCTTTAAAATCCAGGGCAAAGTCCAGCGTATTCCCGCGGTCCGTTTTAACAGCTCCTGCATCCAGTGCCAGAACACTTCGGTAAGAGCACTTTGCTTCGTTTCTAAGACAACAACTCTTTCACATTCTAACTGCACTTCAGTTTAGGAACACATGATGAATAGTGGCTATTAATGCAGGAAAAATTGATTTTATTTATAGCAGTGTCACATTCTTTAGCAACATCGGAATTTCTTAAAGGAATGTTTTACATGAAACTAATGATGTTGTTGCTTTTTCACCCTGAAGTCAAGCACTGAAAAACACCATAAATATCAATGTAATGTCATGATGTTTGGTTATTAGAGACTCAAGAGTCAATGGCGTTTATTAATATCTAGGTTTCCATTCATATACTGTACACTAATGTTCAAATGTTTGTAGAGTTTTGTTATTGTTGAAAAATAATGCTGTTATTCAGGCAGGATGCATTAGATTATACACAAGTGGTCAAATAAATTCAGCAATAAGAAATTTCTTTAAAACCAAACTTTAGAACGGTGGCTTATTTTATGTGATTTTTGCAAAAAAACTTCTAAAATGTACATAAATATTCACTTTGCACCTTGCATGCCTTAATTGACTATTTTGTTCTGTTCAACGTGAGATGGAAATTATAAATATTTTTGTGATATTCCAATTGCTTGCATAAATTCAATTCACAGCTTGAATAGGCAAAATATCTAATTACTCCCAAATTGTGTGGAATTTGATTGTAAACGCACAATGACTTCAATTTCAGTCTGTTTGTCACACAAACATCTAGTGCATATTTATAGTGCTTTAAAGTTTTTTTTTGTGCATGTGTCTTTTTTAGAATTAGAATGGAAATTATCTTTGCGACTATTATTTACTTTCTGTGGTAAGCAGAAAAAAGAACAAAATGACAGCATACGGCTTTGGAATGACATAAGGGTGAGAAAATAATGACGGAACTGTTATTTTTGAGCGAGCTATTGCTTTCAATATATCCTAAACGGCAAGCATGTCATTTATTAATCAGCGTATTTTTCCAAGCGTAGCCTCACCCCAGATGGCATTTGAATAATTGTCATACGAACAGATGCATTGTTTTCTCTCATTATATTTGGCTTTGTGACATTATTTTTCCATTTAAAAAATTAGCATGAGCTGCAAATCGTCTCTTGTAGGGCAAAGAGGTGGTGATGAATTTGTCTGGAGTGTGCTGAGAAAGCCAAGGTGACTTCTCGCTGAATCACTGATCATAAAAAAATACGAATCTTTATCCGGCTAAATCGGCAAAGACATCAATTTATAACTCTGGAAGTGTTGTTTTCTCAATCCCAGTGAAAAATGGAGCATGTCAAGATGTTGACATTGAGAATCTCTCTCTCTCTCTCTCTCTCTCTCTCCCCGTCCTCCTGTTCTCTTTCATATGCAGGCGGTACAGCCGCTTGCCGTCTGTGACCCATCTGGTTGTCACGGTAACCTCAGGGAATCTTGTAAGATAATTAGCTAGGCACTGGACGTGCCTCGTAATTTGGCACGACAGTGTGACCTGGTGAAAAGGAATGCAGTGAACCCCAATTGCCACGCTGGAGGTGGAGTGTGTGCCCTTTTGACCTCTGTACCCTGACGGGGTCAAAGGTCAATCCACTAGCCCGAACCCTGCGACAAGACAATTGATGTCCCGTCACAATTTAATAATGAGGATCACATCTGTAGCACTCTCCCCCGCACTGGATTGATTGTCGTGCTTTTCCAGGAATGACACATGCTGCTGTTCTTGAAGGTCCCCTTCGCAGGACCCTGGTGCAACTGTTGTCCTTCCATCTGTTTTGACTCATCTCCTCCTGTTCATCAGTCTCCCTGTCTCTGACCCAGTCTGCCGTCTCAGACAGCGCTATGCATTTAAATTGGAATTGAAACGTAGCGACTTGTGCAGTCTAAACGCAGCCTCGAACCCGAAGGCATTTAGATGCAAAGTGAGTTCTGCAGCCGCCTGTCAGTGATGATGCCGGTGCATATTGACTATATGGAGGGCAACAGGTTTTTTATTTACTTATCACCGATGAATATTGACATGGGGATTTCAGTGCGGGTCTTTTATTTGTAAAATCTTGCGAAACCAACAATTTCACAGCGCCTCACATCCTGTGGATGTGGATAAGGAGCTATGATGCGGCTTATTTTACTGTTAGCGTGATGGAAATAAATTCCTAAATGACTGACAACGTTTTTTATAAGAACTTTTATGTGGTATGGTAGGACCCCATTCAGACCCTCTTAAATTTTTCACTCTTTTGTTATATTGTAGCCATTTTCTAAAATTATTTAAGTTCACTTTTTTCCTCATTAATGTACACACAGCACCCCATATTGACTGAAAAGCACAGAATTGTTGACATTTTTGCAGATTTATTAAAAAAGAAAAACTAAAGCATTATATGGTCCTAAGTATTCAGACCCTTTGCTGTGACACTCATATATTTAACTCTATTTAAATCTTATCATCCTTGAGTTGGTTCTACACCTTCATTTGAGTCCAGCTGTGTTTGATTATACTGATTGGACTTGATTAAGAAAGCCACACACCTGTCTATATAAGACCTTACAGCTCACAATGCATGTCAGAGCAAATGAGAATCATGAGGTCAAAGAACTGCCTGAAGACCTCAGAGACAGAATTGTGGCAAGGCACAGGCCAAGGTTACAAAAAGGTTTCTGCTGCACTTAAGTTTCCTAAGAGCACAGTGGCCTCCATAATCCTTAAATGGAAGACGTTAAGGATGACCAGAACCCTTCCTAGAGCTGGTCGACCGGCCAAACTGAGCTATCGGGGAGAAAAGCCTTGTTGAAAGAAGTAAAGTAGAACCCAAAGATCACTGTGGCTGAGCTCCAGAGATGCAGTCGAGAGATGGGAGAAAGTTGTAGAAAGTCACCCATCACTGCAGTCCTCCACCCGTCTGGGCTTTATGGCAGAGTGACCCGACAGAAGCCTCTCCTCAGAGCAAGACACATGAAAGCCTGCATGAAGTTTGCTAAAAAAACACCTGAAGGACTCAAAGATGGTGAGAAATAAGATTCTCTTGTCTGATGAGACCAAGAACTTTTAGGCCTTAATTCTAAGCTGTACGTGTGGAGAAAACCAGCTGACAGAACTGGAGAGGATCTGCAAGGAGGAATGGCAGAGGATCCCCAAATCCAGCTGTGAAAAACTTGTTGGATCTTTTTCAAAAAGACTCATGGCTGTATTCAATCAAAAGGGTGCTTCTACTAAATACTGAGCAAAGGGTCTGAATACTTAGGACCATGTGATATTTCAGTATTTCTTTTTTAATAAATCTGCAAAAATGTCAACAATTCTGTGTTTTTTTTTGTCAATATGGGGTGCTGTGTGTACATTAATGAGGACATTTTTTTTAATGAATATAGCAAATGGCTGCAATATAACAAAGAGTGAAAAATTTAAGGGGGTCTAAATACTTTCTGTGCCCACTGTATAGCTTTAAAGATAAAAATCCTCAACCATCCCAAAGAACCCACTGTATATGACTCATTCTATAATTATCCCTGTCTGTCACCATGAAACCTAGGTAGACTAACAATGCTGACAATAGCATTTTTATTTTTTCCAAAAACTGCTGGCATAAATGCTAAGAACACGACACTAATGAAAACATGATTAAAAGACCTTTAAATAACCCAATGTGAGATCAGTAATACTGTACATTCTCTTTTCCTTTTGATATTGTGGTAACAGAATTGGCATTCTAAAAATAAATCTTGGTGTGATTTTTTTTTTTTTTTTATGATTTAATGTTGTAGAATTAAGTAAGTAACTATTTAGGTTATTTAGGTTAGCTTTTATAAATTAAATCAAATGTTGCCAATAGAAAAGTACTATAATATAGTTTAATTGCACATTGATATATGATGGAAAAAATACATTGACTAATTTGGACAAGAAGAAATCATAATTTACAGCTATTCAAGAAACTTTTTAAATAAATTATTGGATTGTTATGAGTGTAACTTCTTTCAATAATGATTTTTTTTTTTCATTTCTAATATGCTGATATATATATACACAAACACATACATACATGCATACATACACACACACACACACATATTATACAGGGTAGTTAACATGCTTTTTGAATTGCTTAAAGCACTCACTGCTGCAATCCAGTAATACTGTTGTTTTTATTTGTTTGCCAATGCTAATTTTCCCTCACATTTGGCACTTGACCAGTGTTCATTTTGAGCCATTGTTATTTTTTTCCTTTCAGTATTTGCTTTATAGGAAAAGTTAATAGTTCATATCGGGCTACTATAGGTAACAAAAATTAAAACATCACAAAAAAACACCATAGTTAAAGTAATACTTTACGTATGTATAAAATTATGTAATTTTATTTTAGCTATTTCCAAGTTGACATTTCTGTTTACCTCAATGTATTTAAATGACTAAAAAATATAATAAAATTAATAAAATCTATTTAGACATAATAAAAAAAAGACAAAAAAAAACAGAACAGAATGACTAAACACTAAATTAAAATGAAATTGGAATTTTTTTAAATGATAAATATTAGTAAATGATTAATTGCATGACTCAAATATAGAAAATAGAAAGATTTTCACTTGTATTTGTCAAATTTACTGTGAAACCTAAAATGTTGTTTTTTTTTAGCTAGATAGCTAGTTCATGTTAATGGTTTAACTAACTTAAACCTACTCGGAATGGTTGCCCTGCAGCGTTTCTAGATGAGTTCTTTGTTTCTTCCTCACTGTGATGGGAAACCAAACCCTCACGTTCTCACAGTTTCTCCTCATCGTCCCCCATCCCCCCTTTATCTTCAATCTCTTTGTCTCTCACCTCATTGTGCTATCTGTGTTGGTCTGGACATGCACAGATTAATTGATAGTCTGATTAGCAGTGACACAGTAAAGAAAAAGCACATCATCTCTCTCATGACATGCATCTTTCCTGAATAGCAATCGAACTTCACCGTAGACCTGATACAGATTACACTGACTCCCTGGAGAGTGTGTCATCATCTGTCCACCACTCCCTTCCTCAGCACGTGTCCTCTCTCTCACACACACACACACACACTCACGCGAGGCAGCGAGAATCAATCAATATGGCCGTCAAGGCGAATGGCACCACATAGTCTTCTGGGAGCCGACGGCAGGTGACTTTGAGGCCGTGGGGTCCATGCTAATGAAATTGTGAGTGCCTTTGGATGGACGATGGCAAATCAATCAGTTTCAACTTCTGTTTACACGTCACCTGAGAACGTGTATGAAATGGTCAGCTATATTTTTTTTTTCTCGCACCCTACTCAAGAAAGGTAGTTGTATAGCTCTGTTTGTTTACTGGTAAGTGAAGCAAATATAAAAAAGATGAGTTTTTGGAGGTTATTGCTCTCTCTTATGCTTTCTTTAACTTGAGTTCAACCTCATATTTGAATTATCAGTTATCAGTCAAATTTGTATCTTTTTTGTAGCATGGAATTTTGTTAACATTAGCGTCCATACCTGTGAGCCGCGCAGTGGTTTTTATTGACGTCGCAGTGTTGAAGACAAAGATACACAAGCTACTGGTGTTGTATTACAGCCAGTAAATCAGCTCTTATCTTGATGTAAGTGGCACGTCTCTTGCTTGCACTGGAATTGAGGGGTCATTATTTTTGACAAAAATCAAGTTAACTGGCCCTGCATTCTCCCTAATTTCTTGGCTGTTTCCCGTTCCTGCCTCACCCTAGAATTCAGACAGCTGCCTTTTCAGTCATTCACAATGCTGCTATTGTGTGGCTTTAACATCACATACTCTACAAAGAACTTTACTGTACTCTGCTAGAAACATACTGGGAAAGCTGATGGTTGCAATAATATAACAACTTGCTAATTGTTCTAGCTAATAAATGAATCAATCGGTATGTAGTCATGGTGTCTGTGAGGAAAATGATAAACGATCAGGACCAGTGCCCAAAAGGTCCAATTCGTGAGCTAGTTGAACAGTGTGATCATGTTCAAGCATTTAACGCTAATGGCATGCTAGAAGATGAGTGGACAAAGCTAACTACTTGGTAATCACTAATCATGATGATATCAACTAAATAACCAAATCATGTGAAAGCAAATATGCTATTTCGATAAGGTGTGCGTTATAAGTCCATTAATATTCCCAAAGATTTCATTATCAGTTATGAAAGGAACAACATTTACTCTCAGGAAAAAATATAAGGTATTTAAATCTTTTAAAGCCACATTTTTAGTTGTGTAAAACCATAGTTGTTTAACCCTATTACAGCATGTCAGTCATATTTGACACTTTCTTTTGATCCAGGCTAACCCTTTTTTTTTGTTTCGTGGCGCTCAAGAATCACTAATTAACAGCTATGGCTTGAACATAGTTTTGATGCATCATCTGCACATATAGTACATCACTTGACAGACAAAAGATGTTCTTGTCCCTGCCAGAATATAATAACCACCTGCTTTCTGTGGGTACTTTTTAATTTTATTCTAGTCATGAAAAAAAACCTGTCTGTAATGGGTGTGCTTTTTGCTAGGCAGACGCGAAATCCAAAGAAATGCACTTTTTTTTCCAAGAAAAGAGAGGTGTGCAAAATACTCCAAATGAGTCCATGAGCGTAAGTGTTGCTAAGCACTGCTGACCCCTTAGCGACAGGCACCGGTCGTGTTACCGGGGAAACGTACCGCCAAAGGCCTTTTTTTACACAATGCCCAAGTTCTGAACCAGGCTCTTGATGGAGAGGGCCCTCACAAAGAACCCCATTATCCTCGATGCAGGGTAGCGGAAGCTTTTTGAATAAAAACACTTACATGTTATTTTTGTCAGGCATTTTGAACCACCTCACCCTCATTATTCTATTATTCTCATCAAGTGCTCAATCAGGCATTAGCCGTTTTGTACCATACAACCGAGAGGAACATGTTTTAACGATCACCTGGGTTGCATGAGTTTGCGCCTGACTACGGCCCAAAAAGTTTCTCAGGTAATTTCAGTGACTTGTTCATGGCATTTCAATGCTGTCACAGACTTGCCTCTTTAAACTCTAAACGCTATTAGGTTGCTGTGCGGAAGCAGGTGGGCCTTATTAAAATAAATAGATCAACTAATGCGGTGATCAATCCACTGTATATGTCCCAGGCGTAATGTATCGCATTAACTGCACCCTGAGCGTTACTCCATGTATTAAGAGGCTCAGCTGCGCTAGAACCTCTAAATGAAGAAATCCCTCCAAGAGTGATGCACAAGAAAAATGCTTTAGGTCAGCGTGCTCGGCTCATTTATGGTGACACATGTTGCTTTTACATCCATGTGGCCGCCTTTCCTTATCCTCCTTGCTTTAGGAGAACTGCTCATACCATTATTTATTTCCAGTGGCTCTCAACCAAACCAAATCACATCATCGTTGGACTGACAGATGCTGTATCCTTTATCATAACCCAGAATTCCCCTCTCACAACCTAGAAATTAGCCCATGACGCAACATCGGTGAAGTGAATTATATGCTGTTATTACTGGACTGTCGTTAGTAATGGGATAGCTATGATTCAATAATTAGGTTACCGTAAAGTAGTGCCGCACACACAGCGGGCTCATTCTGCTCGTACCATTGATGCCGTTGTATCTTTTTTTTTGTGCTGAGTCTGGTCCAATTTGTAACTTAATTAAATGTACAGGTCCTCCATCATTAAGTTATATTGATTTTCATTCTGTCACTCGAAGGAGACGCCATTGACAGCTCAACTGGAGCCGAGCATATCTGGAGAGATGAGGTCTATGAAAACATCTTTTAAACAATAAAATCATATTAAAGACTAAATACTTATTTCCACCGAGTTCCACTTGAATTAATTGCAATCACTTAATTTCAAGAGAAGGCTGCTTTTCGAGAAGCAGCATTTTTTCCCCCTGAGTCAATATCTCTGGTTATTCATCATAGCTGCTGCCATAAACGGTAGCACCGTATTAACTTAGCTCCAATAAGTGGATTATTGAGCACACCAATTTTTAAGAGTGGTCTCTTTAAAAACCCACGTGCCGCTTGCAGATATTATAACCTTTGATTAAACGCGCGAACGGGATTGAAATGTACCCCAAGGATGTGTACAAATCTAAATCAAAATGGAGGAAATGGCCTTTATTCCTCTGATAGCACCCTTCTTGGGTTGCGTTTTGCGCATTCGGGGCTGCTGATAAATTGAGGATGGTTTTAGAGGTAAGATTACCTTGCTGTCGTTTGCCAGTCATTTCCAGTGAGGCATCTGACAGAACCAGGCCAGGCTGTCTACACATAACACGCTGCGATACAGTGGGAAGACAAGCTGGAAGAAAATCAATTCACTACTGGCAGAGATAAACGGTATTGTATGGGCAAACACAAAGGCTTCCACCTATTTACACACGCAGGCTAATCTCCTCAAAGCAAACCTTTCAACGCAGGAGAAGCAATAGACAAGAAAACACATCAATTTCAAGCCAAAAATGTCAAAAAGTTTATTTATATGTGTGTGTGTGTGTGTGTGTGTGTGTGTATATATATATATATATGTATGTATTTGTATTTGTATATATGTGTACATACATACATATATATATGTGTGTGTGTGTGTGTGTATGTACAGTGTATGTATATGTATATATATATATAATCAGAGTAGTTTTCGACTAAGGCTGGAAAGTTTAGTTCTATTTAGTTGCATCTAAATATTTCTATTATTTTACTGTTACATTAAATTTTTATAAAGATACAAAAATTATAAATATATATTCAGTCCTCACAGATTTCATTTTCATATATGCCTTTATTTTCAGAAAACACCATTTTAAACATTTTATTTTTTAGAAATAGCTCATTAGGCCTCATTTATGCATTGTGCTCATAACCATTATGATGTAAATAGTCCATTCAGTGCGACATTTTACATAAGAATTGTTTCACACATCCGTTATGCTTGTTTCATCCTGTTAAATGAAATTAACTATCAACAAAGAATACGGTAATTTGTTCAATGCATAAATTTACGGACATGCTCTATGGGAAGACATTGTTTGAAATTTCTAGCATTCGCATGCTCCTGTGGTTTTTTTTGCACCGTTTTATGAAATGCATTATTCCATAGGCCTTTTAGCTTAAGTGCATAACAGCCCAACAAATTCCAAGATAAGTTAATGATGCTGAAGTCGTGACCTCTGCGACCCGTATGCCAGTAAGGTCGCCTGTAATTGACCCCAATTAAGACTCCAGCAGCTGCGTCTCATAGAGATGTATGACTGCTGGGTGCCTGACGTCAACAGGTTGAGTGAGGTTTTGCTCAGCTTTTCACCACCTTTTCCACTGCAGAGCTCGCTTGAGTTCCTCCCAGATATTTTCTCCCCCAGAACAGCTGCAGAAAGACTCGGGCTTTACCGCACACACACCACCGAGGGCCATTTTCCACTCTTCAGGGCCTCTCAGACGGCCAGGGAGCGCTGTGGCACCGCTTGTTTTCTCTGTTGTGATTTATCTGGGCTGTATGGCTGAATGAACGCTGATGTAACAGCTGACGTTTCAATCGGCCCTAATGACCAGCCGAGGCATGAGGTTTCGCCGAGGCAGGGTGTTCTTTTGCTGTTTTTCCAAAATAGATTTTGGTTTGGCCATAAATGGAAATAAATGCGGTGCAGTTTGAGAATGCAGTAAGAACGAATGGCGCTGTTTATTTGTAATTTTATTGTACTAAATAAAATTACTTGAATGCATTTTAAAAAACAACGCCATTTCATTTTATCTCATAATTTCATTTAATGCAATGTATTACTTGTGCAACATATAACATTTACTAGCAATTTCTAAATAAAAAAAAATAATAGTTTCTACACCAATATCCCAGTAATGGCACTTGATAATCATGCAAATCAGGTAAAGGTGTCTTCAAATTAAAACATTTCACTGCTCTAGCAGCATAATTGAGTACTGAAACACCACAGTGAATTCATCCTTAATAGTAAACTAATTTGGGTGCGTTAATGAAGCAAATTCCTGCATAAATCATTCAGAAACCATTCATATGTATAATAAGCCAGTTTGCATTTTGCACTGAGATAAACCATGTGCTCAGCTGTTTAGTCCCTGTTTAGTTCTTTCAAATGGCATGATCTCATGTTTATCAGGGAGACAAAGTTCAAGTGCGGTCGTGGCGGTTCGTAACGCTGAAGCCGGAGCTTCTTCGCTCTGGTGGGTTTACTCGAGTTCTCTTGGACTCTTCATGTTGTCTTGATGTCTCTTAAGCAAGCAGCCGCCGATCGATGCGCCTGATCAACGATATTCTCTCAGGGTTGCGTTGGCTAAGTGCTCTCAGTGTTGTTGCTAATTAAAACCCAGACAGTAAAAACCGCTGTCACCTGCTTTCTCCTCCACCTGACGATCTGCAGCCGCGTGCTGGAGACACGCCATAGCAGGACTAATGAGCAGTTCTTCGGCATATCTTCAGCAAATCCCCCAAAAATATTATATCAGCAAATATATAAATATATTTACTGTATTTATGTTTTATTTATTCTCACACACACACACACATATATATATATATATATATTAGTGCTGGGCAATGATTAATCGCGATTAATCGCATCCAAAA
>JAUCMS010000145.1:3805523-3816273 GCA_032357445.1 Enteromius radiatus | reverse complement strand
CCCCGGCTCGCTCCCAGGACAGCACGCCAAACCTGCTTTACTTTATATGAGGGAAGCGCAAACTCTTGAAATGATATTTAATGCAGTTAGAAAAAAAATCACATTATTATATAGGTAGCTGTATAGAAAACTGAACTATATCATTCTGAATGTGCTCAAATATCACTTCTAAATCAGATCAGCAAAACATGAATTGAATTGATTTGCTATCAACACAAAGATTCACAGCTCTGAACTACACAGCAACGCCCCAGCTCACACTCTATCATCATGACAAGAACTTCTTCAGAAAATCTAGTTTTGTTTATTAAATCACTGCCAATACTGTTTCCTAAATACAAACCTTGTAGCAGTAATTACTTTTAGAATTGATCAATAGCATCACGACAAGCCAATTCTAATCAAATCCAGGACCTCCTCGTGTAAGGTATACTGCATTCACACTACGCCACTTAATTTGATCCAACACTTTCCCGTTTGATTGATTCTCACTAACTTTGACTTACGTGTATCAAAGAGTCGTTTATTCAGTCGAGTTTTGGTTTGTGAATCCACAGTGTGGAGAAAGGGAAAAAGAAATGATAGAGAGAGAGACATAGTAGGATCCAGTGTGCCGGGATCACTCAGCTAATGACCTGACACATATCGACAGCGCTCCAAGATTCACTTTGTTCCCCTCAACCACTGAGTCTCAATAATTCATGCAGCCACGCGGGGCCCAAGCAGCCGCAGAAAGGTGAAACTCGTTAGGACGGACGGCTGGATGCCGCGTTTAATTGGTCCGCGAATAGCGCAAGCTCCCGGTACCACGCCTCAGTCAGACCCCAATCTCTAACTAGACCTCTATTACCTGCTGATTTCTGCCTAATTGCCTTCACACCTGTGCCAAAGTGACTTTTTGAAGTAATTTGATGTGGATTAGTGGTCACGTTGTCTGACGGAGGCGTGAGCGATTGTTCTCTCGCTGCAGGTGGAGAAACGCGACGTGAACGTGTCGTGAAGTGCATAATTCGTCGGTAATTCTAATTGCGAGCTTGATTTCATTCAAGAAGAAACAGTATGAGTGCCCTCAGCCAATCAAAAGCCCTCATTATGACCCACTAAAGCCGGCAGGGTCGTTAGATTGAAGGGCCTGGCGCTGAACCCGTCCTAATAGTTTCTTTTGTCTCTGTGTGTGTAGATTCTCGTGGGCGGCCTGGAATATTCTCCTGGAATGCTTCACATCTATTCCGACAGCACTCTCACGCTGCCCGCCATCATCGGGATCGGAGCCGGCGGTGGCGTCCTCCTCATCGCCATCATCGCTGTGCTCATCGCCTACAAGCGCAAGACGCGGGATGCCGACCGCACGCTCAAACGCCTACAGTTGCAGATGGACAATCTGGAGTCCCGAGTCGCGCTGGAGTGCAAGGAAGGTAAGTTTTGGGGGGGGGGGCAGTTCAGCATCTGTGGTGCATATGGCCCATGCCAAGCTGTTTCAGACAGGTGTGGAGAGTGTTTTAATGAGCTACTAATGGTTTTAACCCGTAGGATAAATCAAACGGAGCTGTGATGTATTATTTTATTGTGCGCTCGGTGTCCCGTGGGCGCAGAGTCGGATGCGTTCTCGCACTGCAGTAGCCTGGATTCTTGCAGAGTTTGACGCAGTCTTTGTGGAGGGATTGAACTGGGTCATGACGTCATAATGTCCTCATCCTTTGATACCGGTTTTATTCACGGCTTTAAAAGGATCTGTAGCTCAGGCAGACACGGTGCTGTGTTATTTATGCATTTGTTAAAAGAATGCCATGAGATACTGGAACGAATGCAACTTTTTTGTTTATGCGATTTTATAGTTTATTGTCAGTGGGCATAGTTTCCCAGAGACTGAAGCTGTTTGCATTCATTCCAGAAGTGCTGGCCTATATATATATATATATAAACAGAGTGAGAGCAATTTTTATCAATGTAGGATGCATCAAAAGTGACAGTAAAGATGTTTATCCGCATATTACCATTGTTTCTGAAGGACAGTGTAACACTGAAGACTGGAGTAATAACATTTTAAAATATATTTCAGTATACTATATATTTGTGTGTATTTATGTATATAGTTATTTTTTTTTGTTATTCTGTGATACTGTATATTATATTTGAAATATATAATCCAAATTATATAAAGTGCAAATTTATGATAGCAGAAATACAAAATATAATCGCTTTTAAATACTGTGTTTCTGTACCCTTTTAAAAAACCGAGGGCAGTCAATATTATTGTGCAAAAAAACTCATTAACAGAGACAAATTTTCAATCAGTGGTGGATAATTTCATTTAATCTCCCAAAACTGATTCTGTGATGGATGTAAAACTGCCATATTAGACAAGAAATGGGTGTTTGATTAACATCAACAAAACAACCAGCTACACTGAAGAGTTACAAAGGAAACCAATTAAATTCAAATCATATTTATTGATTAGAACTCCCTAATATATCTTCATAAATTTCATGAAGGTGCGAAATGGAAATGACATGAAATAACCATTTCTTACCACATTGTAGCTAATGCCAGTCATCTCAAAATATGGTGAAATATATCCCTAGTATATCTGTCTGTCACAGCATATGAGGTGTTCTCGAGTGTAATGGATGTGTATCTCTTCTGTTCTTTATTACTCTCAGCATTTGCTGAGCTGCAGACAGACATCCAAGAGCTGACTAATGACATGGACGGTGTGAAGATCCCTTTCCTGGAGTATCGTACTTACACCATGAGAGTGATGTTCCCTGGCATCGAAGAACACCCGGTTCTAAAGGAGCTGGACGTAAGGAAACTTTTCAAATCTCCTGGTTCGATTTCTCTGTCACCAGGTGTCGTCTGTCACTCGCAAGTGCCAATAAGTAGGTTGCCACAACTCATAGACCATTTTCTTTTAATCCTCCTGCCAAAAAAAGAAAGCAGAAAAACCCCTAGATGTGCTTTAAAAAGATCCCCTAAGCTCTGAAGCTACGGTACTGCTGTCTCAGTAGTGAGCTTCAGAGCGAACGCCCCTCTTTCAGCATGCTTTTTAATTAAAACCTCAGGCAGAATGAAATCAGCAGCCCTGCAAGGCCCTGGTGGAATAGCCGTCTAGAGACGTGCCTTACCGAAAAAATGTTTTGAAAATAGTCAGCAAAGAACAATTAAATCTCACCACAGCAGAGGGTTTTTTTTCGAGTATGCATTCAGGCAACAATTGTTGTTGCGCATGTTTCTCTCATCTCCTTCCCGTCTGGCTTTTCCATTCGTCTTTTTGTTCTCCTGCTTTTTCTATCGTTTAATCAAACGTTCCTTCTCCTCTCAGTCTCCGGCTAATGTGGAGAAGTCCCTGCGTCTGTTCAGTCAACTGCTGCACAACAAGATGTTCCTGCTGACCTTCATCCACACACTGGAGGCTCAAAGGTCCTTCTCTATGCGGGATCGCGGGAATGTGGCCTCCCTCCTCATGGCGGCACTGCAGGGACGAATGGAGTATGCCACTGTGGTTCTCAAGCAGCTTCTTGCTGACCTGATAGAAAAGAACCTGGAGAACCGTAACCATCCCAAACTACTGCTTAGACGGTAAGAGATTGTGGAGCATGACAATGCCTTCAAAGTTACTATATGATTCATCACTACTCGCAGTACATAATGCATAGAACACCTCAGCAACTACAGCTGTATAGCAACACTCTAGCAACTACCCAGAATGCCCTTGCAATCCCTCAGAGCACTTTAGCAACCACATAGCAACACGCTAAAAAAAAAAACACTCAGAACACATTAACAACCATGTAGCAAAACCATGGCAACTGTTTAGAACACATACATAATTATCACTCATGCATTGTGTTTGTTTTTGCAGAACTGAGTCTGTGGCTGAGAAGATGCTCACTAACTGGTTCACGTTCCTCCTGCACCGTTTCCTCAAGGTTTGTGATGCGTTTTCTAACATAAACGTTCAATCAGTTTTATTAACGTGCTATGCAAAGTCCTGCGTGGAATTGAGCAACAACCTCGAACTGTTCTGTGGCTAACTAGCTTCTCGCTTACGAGATGTTTTTGTCGTGCTGCTGTTTTTGACGGCCTGACTCATCGCAAAGCCTGCTAATAAATCTCGCTAAAGCCTACGCTCCCGATAGCGACTCAGGAATGCCGCGGCTTCCGCTTAGCCCTGAGATCAGCCGCGTGGAGGGCACTCACTCAATCCCACATCCTGTCAGGTGTTCCAGAGTTCACCAGGACGACCCAAACGCCGCAGAATTAGACTGAAGCAGATTGAGATGGCTATTAGCACTAAGGGTGGGAACATCGGGCCCTTTGTGCATTCAAGGCTGCAATTGCCCTACGGAATGTCGCTCTGGCCAGCCGCCCAGTGTCTTTACGTCCCAACAGTGCAGATGTTAAAGTGTTTTGGCCACCATACAGGCCTCTAGGAGTAATTACCAATATGGCTCTGTTGCTCTTCCTGGGTGTGTACTTGTAATTTCATATATATGAAATGGACAATCTCATCTCATTGATTGGACTCCAGTTGGCTCAATCCTGACTCCAATTAGCTCTTGTAGATAGTCTAGATGTTCACATACTTTTTCCACCTGCACTGTGAATGTTTACATGTTGTGTTCAATAAAAACATGAAAACATATCATTATTTGTGTGGTGTTAGTTTAAGCAGACTGTGATTGTCTATTGTTGTGACTTAGATGAAGATCAGATCACATTTTAGGACCTATCTGTGCAGAAATCTGTATAATTCCAAAGGGTTCACATACTTTTTCTTGCAACTGTATTTAGGGCTTGCTCTCGTGCTGTCACTTTAGCAATCGAAACCTGGCGCGGATCATGTGACACATCTGCTGTGTCATAACAGGGTCTAACGGGCCAGACTATGAGTAGCAGAACCTCAACAGCCTCTAAAAGCAATAGAAATATGAGGATGTGATGTATATATTAAGGCTAAATGCATTTGACATAGAGTTGTTTAGAATTGCTTGCCGTTAAGCATGCAATGGATGCTGGGTAACCCTCTCCGCCTGCGTTAGAAGAGTGTGATTCAGGATGTCATGCTGTAATTAATAATGTCAAGCTGATCTTGCCTAAGAACTAAATAATAGCCTCCCCTCAGTATCGCTGTTTAGTCATCAAACGCTTTTAAGTGGGTAATTGGAGACTTCTCCACACTTCACAAATGCCATCTGAAAAGAACCGTGATCGGACGTGTCTCTCATTCTCACGGCCGCGCTTTCTTTCTCTGCACGCTCGCTGCCTTGTTTCTCTCTCTTGCTTCCTTTTGGTCAGAACATGTCTTTTCTCTCTCCTTTCATTGCTTCTTCCTCTGTATTTAAAGGTGCAATTAGGCGTTTTCGAAGTGTGTGAAAATTACAGCTCGTTGTGATTTTATTGAATTGATGTTCTGTGGTATTTTGCGCAGGAAGTCATCTTGAGTTCTTCAGCGTCTCCTTTTTAAAGGTAAAAGGTTTTAAAGGAGACATATAATGGAAAACATGATTTCCTTGCTCTTTTGGAAATAAAAGCGCTGAGGTTCTACACAGACGTACTAAATTGTTCACAACACAGAGCTACTGCTTATGAGACGTACACACTATTTTTAATAGGATTTGTTTTAGTTTCAATGTTTTTATTTTGATTATTAAAACTGGATGTCTGTGTTTTCATATAGTGATTTTAATGAGGTTGGGATTTTGGTGTATTACTGTTCAAGTGTCTGGTGTGGGTGAGATGCAAAGCTGAACCACTCCAGTCTTCAGTGTCAAATGATCTTTCAGAAAGCATTGGCTGCTGAAAAAACATTACTAATTAGCAATGCTGAAATGTTAATATTTGATTATTTGCATATTTTTATTATTAGATTTTTCCATTTTTCTTGGATAGAATAAAAATATAACATTTTAAATGTTTAAATGTTTTTTGCAGTGTAGTCTTTACTGTCACTTTTGATCAGTTTAACACACATTTGCTGAAAAAAGGTACGTTTCTTTAAAAAATAAATAAATAAACATTTTTAAACTTTTAAAAAATGATATATATCGTCTTTATTTTTGTTTCACGAAACTCAAAAGAAATAGTTACTTGTCTCAGTATTTTTTATGGGTGTTTGTGAGTGTGAACAGAATGAATTGCTTAACCAATCGTAACAGATATTTTCATTTATAGATACAGTAGGTCTTAAAGGGACAGTAGCAAAAAACAGCCTGTTAAATTCTGTGGGTCGGTGAGAAGGTGGAAAATGAACATATGAAACTTTGTTGCAAGAAACCTTGACTGACATTGTAAGTGGACTTTAGGGAGAAAATAAAACGCTTCAGAAGTGTAGAATATGACCTCTCTCTCTCTCTCTCTCTCTCTCTCTCTCTCTCTCTCTGTGCAGGAGTGTGCTGGCGAGCCTCTGTTTATGCTGTACTGTGCTATTAAACAACAGATGGAAAAAGGTCCCATAGACGCCATCACAGGAGAGGCCAGATACTCCCTGAGCGAAGACAAGCTCATCCGACAGCAAATCGACTACAAGCAGCTGGTCAGTGTTCCCGTGGTGACGCTCTCTTCCGTATCCCATAATCCCTCTTCCTGTCTCCCAGCACTCCCTGCCTCATTGAAGACCACCAGTGTTTGACTTCAGCACAAATATACGTTTAAAAAGTACCACAACACTACCAGCTAGAAATGATATCTACTGATACTAATACCAGTGTGGTTTTACTGCAATATTATGATTTTGTTAATATCTTGAAGTAGATTTTATTTTTCTATTTTCTTCTCTTTAATTCTAATTATAGTTGTTTTAGTTAAGTTTTAGGACTTATGTTTTGTGTTTTTGTCATTTTTATTATATTTGTTTATATGTGTGTGTAGTTTTAATTGAATTCTATTAATTAGTCTTAGTTATTTTAGTACTTACTTGTTCTTACAAGTTATTTAAATTCTAATTATGGTTTTAGTTTTAACCCTAAATAATACTTAACTTAATATTACCAATATACACTTTACAGGTTTTTGGTATGAATAATGTGTGACAATTGTAATATGAATCAGATGCATTCAGATGAAATGTCATAATGCAATATTACTGTTTTTTTAATTAGGTTTTTTTTATTGTTTTTTTTTTTTGTCTTTTTAAAGACTTTATCGAGTCGATAGAAAAATATCTTTTTATTTCCTGGTTCTGATTAAGATCCTGTTTATCTCATCTGCCTTTTAATGATAAAACTGTCTCGAGAGCTCAAATCAATCAGACAGATGATATCAGGTCAGGCAGAGTAAGTTATAATGTGACTTTGAGAGCAGGGTTTGTCAGAGGCGGCAAAACAGGGACAGAAGTGACTTGAGGAAAAACAAAGAACAACCTGATCAGAGCCTGTAATGACTGAAACAAATCTGAGAATTTATCATGGCACTCATAAAACAACCCCAATGCTCCTCATTTATCTCAGCAGACAGCCAGGAAATACAGCGGCTGATTTACACTGTCTTTCTCGCATGCACAAACATGACTACACAAAAGAGCATATTTACTGTCTGCGCCGACAGAGTTCTGTGCATTGATTTTAAATGGAACAATACGAGCCAGCCAATGAATGAGCTTTAATCTATGGCTCCACAGTGGTAGTTAAAGCTATAGGACAGCTCATCAATTCCACAGTATTCAGGATAGATCAGCTTAGGGGAATCGATATGTGGCACAGTTATTCAGCTGTCTTAGCTGTCAACCCTAAAGAGAAGACCCTAGGGGCCGTCAGAAAAGGTCAGGCTCACCTGTAACGCAGCTTGTATGTTGATATATTCATTAGGAGTGTAAATATTTGCCCTGGTTTTGATTCTTTGTTAAAAATGCCACACATCATTACTTCTAGTTTCTTCTAGTTCTGAATGCTGATTGGTCAGTTCAGCTTTGCATATTAGATATTGAATTGTGCATGTTCATTTCTGCAATATTATTACATTTATACTGTCTTATCTCTATCACAGTTCTAATGGCTAAATTCATGTAGTATTTAAAACTTTTTTATTATTATTATTTTAAAAATATTTTAATATTATCTATTCTAATATTTTTGTGACTAAATCACAGAACTGTAATAACTATTATTATATATTTTATAATATATTTTCGCTATCTAAATGCCCATGTATATATATATATATATATCTATATATATATATATATATATAATACTAATTATTAGTAGTAGCGGTAGTATACATAATAAGAATTGGTGCCACTGTAGTATATATGTTATATGTAATATATATTAGAACCATATCTTATATGTTTGTCAGAATTTTTATTTTGGTGCCTCCACAGTAGTTGTGTTATGTTATTATCATATATAAATGTTATTCACTATGTGTAATGCTATATTATATGATGATAATAGTAATAATTTTCAATGGCTGCTTAAGCCGTCAGTCAATCAATTTTATATCCCTAATATTAATTTATATGTTGATAGTTGATAAAATAAAGATAATTTAAATATCTTCTGTTTAAATCTCACCAGAATACATTATTGGATGTGGTATGTAGTGTGCCTTTGAGCATTAAACATCTCAGTTGTGCCAGGAAGTCTGCCTGTGGGTGTGTGAACACGTGCTAAAAGACACACTAAAGTCACCTTTACACACACTCATCTTCACACACTCTCTCTCACACACACACACAGCCAGAGACGAGAACTGATCTTTATGATGTTAAGCTTTCGTAAAACCCTCATTTCCTCCAAGCTCCGGGTTTCAACCCAATCCAGTTTCTAAACCGATGCCGGATGTCCTAAATATAGCTAGGCTCCGTCTCTGAGAGAATTCTGTAATTTACTGTGTAATTGGGTTTTAATCACAAACTCCTCGCGTGTGAGCCGCGGCTGGAGGGGAGGAATTGCCATAAGCTAATGATCAGCTAGTAGCCGCGATTACGGATGCACAGTCGCGCACCAGTGCCAGCTGCATTGTTTTAATCACACGATTAACGCGGCCCATGCGCACAAAAGGTCTTCTCATGAATTTATATGGACTGTTGTCACGGTGTGAATGGAGATATATCAAAGCATCGGCTTTATAATAAACGCTTGGCTCTTTAATGTAACTCGTCTGCCTGTTTATGAAGCTGTTATTTGTATTTGTTACTCACTCGGTAAGTGCTGAGGGCTGTTTTTTTATGATTTCGCTTGTGCTACTGACTGCATAAATGAGCTGATGCACACATTCTACAGCTTGTCTTGTTTATCAATGCTATATGGCTGCATGAGGGTTTTATAGCTTTATGAAGGCTTTACCATAGCAACATCAAAAAAATGATGTAGCCTACAGTACATTCATACAGGAAAAGATTAATTCATACACCGACAGAACTATTACAAGTACCGTGATGTTATATATATATTTTTTAATGGTACTGTAGTTTGTTTTTGAGAAAAACTGTCAGTTTTGTCATTAATCTAATGATATTGAAACAGTAATATTGTCAAATCCAGTGAATATAAACTTTAATTTTTTTCCTTTTATTTTAAACTGAAATGTCTGTCTGAACACTTCCTCATCTGTCATTGGTCAGTCAAACAAAAAGTCCTGCCCCCAAAGTCATGACATTGGTTGAGTCAGTGTTGCTGTGTTGGCTGCTAAAACCAAACAGATCAATATTTTGTTATTGTTTTACACTGATCTGGGGAATAAACCTATAAATGTCTTTCTCTGCATATTAAACTGAGTGTTTTAGCATCAAAAAGATTACACGCTTCAGCTTAAAGTATCTTTTCCCTTCAGACATGTCATATGAATCCTTGTTTGTGGGCAGATCAATCACCTCTTGCCGTTTGTTTTTATCGATCTGTGACCGTTTTATCAAAACTTGCGTGTTTCACATATTCTGAATAGCGCTTTGCAGGAGGATAAATATTTCACCATTGACATAACAGTTAAAGTTGAGATGGCTATTATGATAAATCAGGCCAAGGCATGAAACGGGATCCCGATCAATCTTTGATATGCTGGCAGAGCCAGGCCAAATAGAGCTCCAGTCCCCCGCCGTGTATAATAAAATGTGCCTTGACCTTTCTGCACCTTCTTAAGTCATGTGTATGTTAGTGTGTGTGGTCTGAGAACTAGATTTTAATGGAGATGTGTTTTTGTGTCTTTGCTGGTCATCAATATCGGCGTGTTTTCTGTTGTTGCTAATGTTATCCTGGATCCGTGTGTTGCTCTGTCGCAGACGCTCATGTGTATTCCTCCGGAGGGAGAGGCCGGAACAGAAATCCCTGTTAAGGTGCTAAACTGTGACACCATCACTCAGGTGAAGGACAAGCTGCTAGATGCTGTTTACAAAGGCATCCCGTACTCACAGCGTCCCCAGGCTGATGACATGGACCTGGGTAAACAACTCACCACCTGTCTGTTCTATCGTTTTATCATCTATCGTTCTATCTATCTATCTATCGATCGGTCGTTCTATCTATCTATCTATCTATCTATCTATCTATCTATCTATCTATCTATCTATCTATCGATCGATTGTTCTATCGTTCTATCTATCTATCTATCTATCTATCTATCGTTCGATCGTTCTATCCATCTATCTATCGTTCTATCTATCTATCTATTGTTCTATCTATCGATCGTTCGTTCGTTCTATCTATCTATCTATCTATCGTTCTATCTATCTATCGTTCTATCTATCTATCTATCGTTCTATCTATCTATCTATCTATCTATCTATCTATCTATCTATCTATCTATCTATCTA
>JAUCMS010000145.1:3781589-3795195 GCA_032357445.1 Enteromius radiatus | reverse complement strand
TTTGCACTCGGTTACATATGTTTTATTAAATGTACCTTTATCAAAAATTAAACATGGGTTTACCACAAATAAAAAATGCAATATTTTAAACAACATTTTGCTTCACCGTGGTATTTGTGATTATACTAATTGTAATCAATCCGAATGACTAACGTTATACGCAATGCACGCATACAGAGCGCGTGATCTCGTGACGAATCTCTGTAATAAACACGGCGATGTTAGTCCCGTCCGAATAGGGCTATTGACAACTATAAAGGCAAAAACATGCAAACTTTTGTTGTATTGAATTGTCAAACTGTGTAAATTGAAACTTTACTAGCTCAATTTAAAAGGTAATAGGCTGTGTCCCATGCAGTTTATAAATGATTATAATTATATGATTAATAATACTTTTCATTAGTATTAAATGTCATTTGTCCGTATGTTTAATTTTCAGGTAGGTAAAATGACTTCACTGTGAGTGGAAATACCCAGAACAACATGACAGAGATACAAAATAATAATTATCACAAAGTTAAACTCAACTCTCCAACGGAGTATACAGAGTGACTTCTGGTCACTTTGTAATGGCAAATAACCGTACCTTCATCAAGGGTGAAAACAGCTTGTCCGTAGGCCTGTAACCTTTCACGATGCATGCTAACGAACCGGCCTTAAAGTTGTCTTGTTTGCATCTCCATTACGATTAGATCAAAGCTGTTCAGCCACCGGGCAGGATCTGAAGCAGATCAGACAGAGACTTTGGTCTTGAGGTAATTACAAAATGACAGGTAACAACACTCTATACATATTCATACACTAATTTGCATGTTCTTAGCTTAGCCAGCTCTTATTTTGGGTGGAAGGAGGGATTTTTGAGAGTCGGGTCAAGCTAACATCTACAGTCTTCAACCCCAGAGAGTTAAAACAGAGACTTTTATCAGTTGACTTTGATGGATCTCGCAGAGATGAACTCAACTGCACTCTCGATGTCTTTGCTCGCTCTCATTTAGAGAGAACGCAAGGCTGCTATTCTGTTTAAAGTAACATCAAATTACTGGATTTTTGCTGTAGCGCACTGAATGGCGGTCCTTACAGCATAATGACTGCTCTCTGTAAAGTTATTTCATGAGTACTTTCAGTAAAACTCCAACTTGGATGAATTAGCCGGAACATGCAGTTCGTTCTTGGAAGCAGGAATTACATGCAATTATTCCACCAAAGCGATGACCAGTGACGTCCGCTGTTTGTGAAAGACGTCAATCTGTCTGTTCAATCTGCTGCGAACATGTTCCATGATTTGTTTGCAAATCAGTGGCATCTCTCCTTGTTTTCTTTAGCCGGCTGATATTTTGGAAAGACAAAGCAGCAATAGTAGAATATTTATGCCGCCGAGAAGGTGCAACATCTGAAGGGGATAAACAGAGAGAGAGAGAGAGGAACGGAAGAGCTGCTCCCGTGAACAAAAAGGAAGGATTACAGAAATAGAGAGAGGAGGAAAAAAGCGCACAGGCAAAAGGCAAGCCGCCTCTGGGGTGCAGAGCGTCTAAATAAATAATGCATACTGATGGGGGGGCTCATTAACCCAGCTCTCTCAATTCTGAGGGGACATGAAATGCGTTCCTGCATTGCATGACTACACAACTGCAGCATGACACACTTTGTCTCGTAAACACATACCTACAGTATGCAAATCAGGAGACGTGAAGGCACCAAAGCACTGACATTCTTCATTATGGAGTCATTTCAGTAGTTAGTAGTGTTTACCTTGGTAAGCATGATTACATTACACTTCGTAATTAAGGTCAGGGATTTGAATAAACCTCCAACTCAAAGTATTAAACTTAAGAATAGAAATAAAATAACCAAACATCCTCATTTTTTCAAATAATTTCATTATTTTTTTGCTTTTATTAAGAAATAAGGAACACAAAACAGTACAAATGACTTCTGTGCTATATCGTAATAGAATAATTTAGAGACATATGATGTTGTTAGTGGCTATTAAATAAACCTTAAAGGGTTAGTTCACCCCAAAATGAAAATTATGTCATTAATTACTCACCCTCATGTCGCTCCAAACCCATAAGACCTTCGTTTACCTTTTTGGAGAGTATTGCACTGCAACACATACGCACGCTTTAATGTATCTGACGTAATTAGCCTTGTTTACGTTTGAGGGGAAAGCATGCGCATGAACATAATCAGCAGGTTTTTTTACATTAAGGGGAAACCACATGTATAAGTTGTGATACTCTCTAAAATGGTGGAAGACATAACTCTGGGCAGAAGTAAATTGTTATTTTTGCTTTCCTTGCGCAAAAAAAAAAAAAAGTATTCTCCTAGCATCGCAAAACTGAAGTTGAGCCAATGATGTCACATTCTGTATTTACTATGTTTCTGGAAATGGATCATTTCAGTTGTATTGCTGTCTATAGAGAGCCAGATAGCTCTCAGATTTCATTAAAAATTTCTTAATTTGTTTTTCTGAAGATGTTTAGATTTGGAATGACATGAGGGTGAGTAATTAGTGACAGATTTTTAATTTGGGGGTGAACTATCCCTTTAAGTTTTTTTGTTTGTTTTTTTCCTCGCTAAGAGCATTCTTTCCTAAAATAATGAAGTTGAAAAGTTTGGGGTCAGTATGATTTTTATTTTATTTATTTATTTTTTTATAATGTTTTTGAAGCAGGCGTTATTCCAGTCTTCATGTCACATGACTGCAAATAATACCATTATTTATTATAAACGTTAAAAACGGTTGTGTTGCTTGATATTTTTGTTTAAACCTTTTTTTAAGGATTCTCTGTTTGAAATATAAATATTTTGCAGCATTATAAATATCTTTGTCACTTTTACTACAGCCGTTGCTGAACAAAACTAGTAATTTCTTTATAAAGATAATACAAAGCCTAACTTTTTAATAGTATAACCAAATCTGATCCACAAAGCTAGAGCCCAGGCCTCTTTGCAGTACCTTCTGTGTCTAAATGTTCACGAGCACATCATCAGAGCCCACAGAAGTACATATAATGTTGATTAATTATTCAAAAAACACTCCCAACGATGTGATCGAAGCAGCCGAAGTGATCAAGAGGAGAAATCATGAACCCATTTATAATCTTGAAAGCACAAGAGGTTCATCTCAATAAAAATGTCAGCTTTCGTGCACTGTGCATTCAGGACGGGTGGGTGGACTTTTTCCAAGGGCACATTTCAAATGGATCCTCTGCACTTTGCGTCCCCTCCATTTATTCAGAGTGAGATTTCAAACCGTACAGACCTGTCAGGATAGAAGGGGTCAGGGACTCTTCACCATAGCACTCCATCATCGGACGTCTAATTTAATCCCAATCCGGAGGCGTCAGACACTGCTTTGGAACCACTTTGGAAAATTAAAAACTGCCTGCTCCTCTTCCAGTAACATCTCTTGGCCAACCTTTTGCTGCTCGGCCATTTCAAATATTTTGCATTTCATTGATTTAGCCTGAGTTTCTCTTGCCTGTCTCCATGTCTCTCTCTCTCCCGTCTCATCCTGATTCTTGCTCCATTGATTTTGTGATTAATGATGGTCCATCCTTATGGTAATGTTACACAAGTTTTAAAGTAGATTTTCAAATGAATGGCTACATATACAAAATGATATTTCATTGGGTAGATTTGGGTTTTCATTTTATACTGTCAAAATGCGACTGAAGTCCTCTTGTTGGAAGAAATAGGTGTATATTAAAGCTGTGCAAGCTATGCTGACTATTAACTTTATTTATTGTTTACTGTATATTTAGTGATGGGTAAATTACTTACAATAGTAATACATTCTGACTACTTTTTAGATTACTTTTTAGATTAGTTTTTTATAAAAACTTGTTTTAAATTTACCATTAAAGTACCATATGGACATAAAAAGAAAATATATTCAGTTTTTTTATATCAACGTCATAAAATGCATGACATTACATGCCCAAAGTCTTCCAAGTTTGAAATATATTTTCCAGACTTCGCAGAAGTCAATAGTTACTGTGATAGCGACAGTATGTATAATTATTTGTTTCATACATGGTTTAATTGCTTAAGAGTTGCTTGTCCCTCTGAATTCAGAATTTGTGAATCACAGCTACAGTATTTAACAGAGAAATATTAAGGAGAATCAATAATTTATGAATAATTTACTGTCAATGCGTGAATAACATGCGATCATGTCATAATCTTAATCTTTAATACTTACTGATTACATAATCCAGATTACATGTAATCAGCACAGCATTTAAAGGTGTTGTTGGTTTTCTCATAGCAGCTAATTTCGTGCCACAGTATCATTTGCATAAGGTTAACCAATTATCAACCGCAAACTCTTGATCTAAATACATAATGCAAATCTCTGTCAATGTGAATGCCTATTTACTTTTACAAATAACATTGTTTATGAACAGCAAAAGGAGAACAGATGCCTCAAAATGGTGTCCAGCCAACGAATCATGTCTGATGACAGATTTGCTTACTCATATTACAATTAGTAGGACGGTTGCAGCCAATTAGGTAATTGCATTTTAAAAAGTCGCTTGTCACAGGTATTCTTGCTCAATCTTAATAAGAGCAGCGCATTCTGCCCGGCATCAAAGGCATTCCTGCCTAATTCATAAAATGAGCTTCATAAACAATTATTGTAAATGGGGAAATGAAAGAGTGACATTTTGTGCGAGTGCCATGAATGTCTCTGTGAAATATTTCCATTCAGGCAATGCAGGGAAGCATTCCACTGCTCATACAAACTACAGTCAATCAACCTTTTTTCTGATACAAGGCTAACTAAACAGAAGGCTAACAAATGCTGTGTCAAAGGCAGGGCTGCAGCAGTCAAAAAACAGGCTTACTGTGTATAACAGTAATTAAGTTCTTTTTGTCCATCTTGTATGTAGTAACCTGTGCAGCTAATTGCTGTTGCTAGCTATTAACTATAACTATGAGCTTTCATCTGCTTTGTCTATTTTTTTTTTCTACTGAAATTTCTTTTTGGAAAAATGTTTTGTGAGCTTAAGGTACAGAATAAAAACCAATGAACGCTGTAATCGTTTCCCTCACATCTTGTTTTCATTCCAGTCAAACATTAAAGGGGTCATATGGTGGTGCATGTACTTTTTCAAGCTGTTTGGACTGAAATGTGTGTTAGGAGTGTGTGTACAACCACCCTACAATTATAAAAATCCACCAGTAGCTTTCTTTTAATTTAATATAAATAAGTCGCCCCTTCTGAAATCAAGCCATTCTCAAATGCATGTCGGTGTGACCACTCCCACAGTAGTTGATTGACAGCAGCGTGTCACACAGACGAACTGGTGTCTTACCTCAGACCCGCCCTGAGTGAGCCATCATCAGTCCGAGATGCAGAGACAAGCAAGACTCCTAAGCGATTGAGGTGTTATGTTGTTGAATGTATTAATGGCCATAGCAGTGTTAGTCATTTACCCCGACATCTGAGTGACTGAAGAAGCAGAGGATTAACGTTATGTTTGGTTCTGAAGGGAAACACTCCCTTGATCAACCAAACATGCATTTATGTTTGCGCGAATCATTCATGATTCAGCCTCACCTTCAAAAGCAGTGAGTATAATGTCTTTTAATGAATCTTTGCAAATCGCCTTTCCTAATAATGTGCTGATTAGCAAGTTTCACTATGAATATGTCTAAAAAGAAGATCCTCCGAGAGCACCTCTGAAAAGAGGGGCGGGGTCAGCGGAGCTCGTGAAGATTTAAAGGGGAAGTACACAAAACAGAGTGATTTTAAAAGAGCTGTTTTTGACAGGGTAAAATTAGCGTTTTTTACCCCTTTAAAGGATTAGTTCACCCAAAAATGAAATATTCTGTCATTAATTACTCACCCTCATGTCGTTCCAAACCCCTAAGACTTTCGTTTATCTTCGGACAGTGGTGGACCGTTACGAAGTAGTTTTATTTCGTTACTGTACTTAAGTACATTTAGTACAAGTACTTTACAAGAGTAGTTTTATTTTTAGCAACTTTTAGTTTTACTTCACTACATTCCTAAGCATAAGATCGTACGTTTTACTTCACTAACGTTACATTTTAATCAAACATATCGTTACTCATATATCACGTTCTCTGAGATGCTCCGAGCGATTCATTAACAAACTGATTCTTTTTAACGAACCTGTTCAATCGGATCGCAAATTGCACCAAACGATTCATTCTCGAATTGGAATGATCCGACTGCAGATGTTCTTGATTCGACAACTCACTGATTCAAACGATCCGTTCAGAGCGAGTCTCCAGTCAGTGAACTGAACTCAAAAGTAAGAACAACTGGCGCGCGCGACTGATGACGCGTAAAGTAAGTTACTAACGTCGAATTTAAGGATTAATTTCTTGAACTGAAAATCATGTTTAGGTAATAATTAACAGATTGTTACACTGCAGTAAAGGTTGATCTATTTAAGCCCACTGAGATGAATGCAGACACATCAACATTAGTGTCCCCAGGTCAAAAAACGTTTATATATTCCCTGCTGCTGTAACGTTAGCAGTTCTATTAAAATGCTACGCATTTAGCCCTACGTCTGCGTCTGAGTAGACAGATATGAATGTTTATTCATAACTATCCTGAAAATATGTAAAAGTCTAAATATTATCTGATCCTAATTGTTTAGCTAACAAGCTTGCTGGTGCTAAATTATAGTCATTTTAGATAATGTCCAAATATTTTCGATATATTACATCTGAGGGGGGAAAAGAAAGGATGTGATGTTCAGGTAACTACAGTGATTATCAAAGTGGGAAGTAATGCCCTCTGGGTTTCAAGGTTTGAGAAGAAAAAAAAAGTAAAAATAATATTTCCCTTCTAAAACCCTAACCCTAACTTATTCTCATGTCATATATATATAGGCAAAGCCTAAGCTTCAAAACACGTTTTACTTACTGGTGAAAATTAGACGCTCAAATCTGTTTTCTCTCAGGTACATCGCAGGGAACATTACATCATGCTCATCAAGGTGGTCCAATCAACAACAAAAATATACTGTATCTTGACTCCATATAGTGGTTATTTTAGGAAAATCCCAGGTATTCTGAGCAGTAAGATTAAAAAACAAAAGTGCTATATAGAATTAAGTAGCCTATATAAAATTGCTAAATAAATCTATCAGTACTTTTTTCCTTAAGTACATAAAAAACAGAGTACTTTTGTACTTTCACTGGAGTAAAATTGAAAAAGGAGTACTTTTACTGGAGTAATATTTTATTATATGTATCTGTACTTTCACTCAAGGACTTGATTTGTGTACTTCGTCCACCTCTGTCTTCGGAACACAAATTCAGATATTCTTGATGAAATCAGAGAGCCATCTGACCCTCCATAGACAGCAATTCAACTGAAAGGATCCCAGATCCAGAAACGTAGCAAAAACATTGGTAAAATGTGACATCAGTGGATCAGCTTCACTTTTGCGATCACATGGAGTTTTTTTACCATGTTTCTGGATCTGGGATCATTTCAGTTTTGCTATCTATGGAGGGATAGATGGCTTTCTAATATCATCAAAAGTATCTTAAATATGAGTAATTAATGATATAATTTCCATTTTCGGGTGAATTAACCCTTTAATGACACTATACCTTGACTAAGTTTGGTGCGGACACTAATAATATGTTATTTTAGTTAGGCTATCTTGGTTCTTGGTGTGGGCTGGCCTTTCTAAAAATACGTTTCATTCAAAACTTTACATTACAGTAAGAAGAAATAACTAATAATCGACGACAACCAATATTATTATCTGATTCATGCGATTATGTAGGCTATTTAAATTAGGCATGAACATTTTCAAACAATGTCAGTGCAATCTCTGTGTGAGATCTTAGTAATATTTCTATTTATAGAAAACAGTTAGTAGAACTGGATGATAAATACGCATTTGTATGGAATTAAATAGCAAGCACGTTGATTGTCTTTTATTTTTTCATAAATTTCAAGTACTTATTCAAAATCAATTTAAAATACATTTCTACTGTAATATTACATATTTATATTAATATAAGAAATTATATCACATTTATTACCAGCACAGCACATGAATGAGAATAACACAAGATCTGCCTTTAAACCTGTTCTTGTAGTCGAATATGAGCCTGTTTAGGTAAAATAAACTGAGATACATTAGTGTATAGGTTTGTTTGTTCTGTGAGTATTCATTGTAAGCAGGAACAATACCCTATTAATTTTATTTGTGCAGTTCTTACAAAGTTGATTTCAAAACTCTACTTAATGTGTCCCTCAAACTTTTAAAATAGATTCTTCACCCCTGACTAAATGATTAATGCAACTTGACAAGCAATGTTTAGTCTTTAGAAAGCAAATGCATTATCACTTGGGTATTTGTACTAAGCGACCCTGCATGCATATTATTTTCAGATATTAAGAACAAGAGCTTAGCTTTAAATACAGGAACAACAGTGATGGTGCCTTGACCTCTAAATCCTGGCATTAGTAAGCGAGCACAAGGGTTTCTTAAACACTGGACGCAGTTGAGAGAGCAGCACTGGGGTCCTGCAGGACTATGACGCTCTTATCGCCCTCCAAGTTCTGCTATGGTGGAGTCAATGAACCGTAGCCTGAAAGAAGCCATTGCCAAATCTCTCCCCCGCGTGCTCCTTAAGCTAAGTATCAACTCAACTACAGGTGCTGTTGAAGGACCCCAACCGTCCCCGCAGATCCACTGGCCCACAGCCACAAAATAAATGAAGGTTGCACCTTGAAATCAGTGTGAATGCCTCTACGATCCAGCTAACCTGGCTTGAATTTAAAGATAATTCATGCAGACTTTGCAGAGTCTGAAGTTTCTCAGGGTGGTAGGATTACTGTATAGTGTCATGTGGATATGCATAGCATAGTATACGAATATATTGTGTGATTAGTGATGCACAGCAATTCATTTATTTACAGAAACACCAAAGCTGACATTAAATTAACCATTGCATAATTGAATTTAGAATGGTATTCAGGTGTCATGACAATAAACTAGTCAAAGTAGTTTTTCTACAACGAGTCACTGTCAATATTTCAGGCAAACTAATTTTCCACCTGGTCTCATGGCATAAACGTACCTGGGTGCAATTTTTAGCAAGACACAAAAAAAGAAATGAACACTTAAGTCTGTAAAATTCTGACGCCTTTTATTTCTTTTCACACGCAAATTTGAATTTCAATTAATTAAGTGTAATTTCCGCACAATTAATTGAAGAATATAAACTTCAAAACAATATTCATATGCTGGGAGATTTGAAAACCTGTGCTTTTAAACTTTAGAATCACACATATTCAGTTTCATCCGATACCATGAAGTATCTCCACACAGCTGACTCTTTACTCCATGTTGCTTATGCTCCAACTGCTCCAGCATGCGACACACGTGCTGCTAATGAATGACGTAGGATCTTCTGCGACGCTGCGACCTATATTTACAGTACCTGGCTGCGACGGAGGAAGAGAAAAAAAAAGCCAGTGGATCTGTTCATTTTTCCGATCCCCGATCCAGCTATTTTTTCAATATCGGGGCCGATATCCGATCCTAATATCGGTTCGGTGCACCCCTAGTTTTCATAGATGGTTAGATGGTAGGTTTACTCTGTAGCTCACGTTACATGGTGTTGCATTTTCGAACCCTGTGTAACTACGGTTACACTACGTAACTACGGCATTAACTTTTAGTGACAGTGCCCAGATATTTGAATTCTCGCAATATGTACCTAAAACAACATTTTACATTCTTTGAAACTGCAGCAAAACTTACAGTAAAGAACATTAAAAATGGTGCTGCACAAAGAGTGCACAGAATTTTTAGTATTGGTGAAGTATGTCCACACTGCTGACATATTTACCCGTTGTATCTTTTCCAAAATTTTGGTGTGGAAAATAGATACTGGCAGAGCAATATGTACCTAAAACAACACCAAAGAGTTGTGGTAATAGAACATTAGGTGCTAGATTGAGAGTGCGTTACTGACTAACTGAAACCCATACTTAACTTTTGTCTCTTGAAGCCTTTTCTTTGAAATATGGCATCTACTCTGGCTTTAGATTTAGTATAAGTCTTATTTTACTAGATAAACTAATGCATTTTTAAAATCACAAGTTGTGTTTGTTAACATTAGTTAATGCAATGTGAGCTAACATGAACTAACAATAAATTATTGTATTTTTGTTAACTAACTTTAACAAAGAATAAATACTGTTATAAATGTATTGTTCATTGTGTGTTCATGTTAGTTAATACATTAATTATGCAATTAACAAATGACACCTTATTGTAAAATGCTACCAATTGCAAAAAGTGCCTTAGAAAGTAGTTTTTTTTTCTTTGAATATCCTTTGCTGCAGTGTTGTAAAGTTATTCAGAAAGAGATGTAGAATTTAAGTATGATTTTTACAATGCAATTTAGGTAATTTTCTGCTTCAGCATAATTTTTTGGTCTTGAAGTGCATCCACACTTCTAACATGGTTAGCATGGTTGTAGCTTATCCACAACTTATGTGCAAAATAGAGACTGACACAGTCAAAGCATGTTATTGGAAAAGTGGCAGTTTCGGCCCTTGCAAAACAATTTTGGACAAAACAAAAAAAAATTGGTTGGCAAAACTTCAATCAAAAATCGGGCAAGACTGTATTTTTTTACTCGATAAACTGTGAGGGCTACTACTACAATGTAAAATCTTGAAAATAGTTTTTTTCTTTGCATGTCCTTCGCTGCAGGGTCACAATGGAACACGGTTATAGAATTTCTGTGAAAAAGTCAGTTTTATGTAAATCGTGACATTGACTTTAATGCAACAATTTACATGAGAATGATTTTGCAAGCAATTTTTTGAATAAATGCTCTCTACAATATAATTTCTGTAATTTTCGACCCAGGCAAACATGGTCATCAGGATTTCATCCCACTGTTTCATGTTTTTTCCCATTTCTGTAATGAGGTCCAGTGATTAATTACTTTGTCGTTTTAATACTAAATGATAAATATCATAGAGTATATTTGTGCTCCAATAAGCTCAGTGCTGAAAGCATAAAATTGCTAAAGAGATAGCTCTCATTTATCAATTAATGTCTTCTTGTAGGGCAGTAGGAAAAAATCATTATCTCTGCGCACTTAGTTAATGTACCTTCCAGTAAGTGTCCAGTCCCTCGCACGGCCTTCAGCATAATAAGGAAAAGGGCAAAATATAACCGTAGGACGGTATAAAACATTAGCACACGCGGTCTTTAAATGACGCAGGAAAATAAAACCATTTATCAGAGGGTAAGGGTATAATTGGCCTATCCACCAAATGTCTTCCAGTTTGATGAATTGTGTTGTACTTGCTGTGTTTGGAGTTGGAGATGTGGTGATATTTCCTGCTGGCTGCCTTTGGTTGGCTTATCATTTTTAAGCCACTTTATAAATGGTTTAATTGCTGTTATTGCAATATCAGGAGCTCTGATAGTGGTGCTTTTTGGGCTAGTGTGGTGAAGTCATTAAAACCCTGTAAAACTCATGAGCTTTCGCTGTTGTGTGAGGCACTTAACGTCAGGTTACTCCAGGGGGGTTGTCCCTGTAGTAAATGTACTGTACATATAAAAGTGGCTGATTAATGAATGCTAATTTTGGCTGTGTTCAGAAAGGAATACTCACTGCTTACTGTGCAGTATACACTGAATACAGCCTAAAAAGTGTGCATTATGGTAACAGTAGTATGCTATGTTGTTTTCTTGTCACCTAAATTTTTAATTTAGTACATTTTGGTAAAATTCTCATCAAAAATAACACCAATTAGATACAAAAAAAATCACGATTTGATCATTTCAGTACATCTTTTATGGTGGAAATGAAAAAAAGTTAAGAGCACTGCACTGTGAAATTCAGAACAGAATACTAGTAAACTAGAACTAGTAAACTCTAAAAATAAATCAAATTCATCCCCTTGCACAAAAACGTTATTTGTAGTAAAATAGATCATTAATATATTCATCATCATAAATTTTATTATTTGTTGTTGTTTTTTTCAGAACCATTCTGTTAATTCTAGCTTTGAGTTTATTTAATTTCAGACATCTTTATATGAACTCACACCAGTAATCTGTATGGACACTATGATTTTTATCCTATGTAGACTTTGGAAGCATGAATCGCCATCATATCTCGTTACGTGGAAACATAAGCTTGGACCTTCTCACGTTTCATGAAGAAAGGCATTTCTCTGGTTTGGACGTTCATTTTGAATCTTGAGGGTGAGTAATTAAGAGAAAGCTGTCATTATTAATTCCATATGATTCTAAAAAAAATGCTATGCTGTGTAATCTTTCTGTTACTCATAGCACTGTAATCCAGAAAAGAACTCTTCCTTGAGAAATTTTCAGTGTTTTTTTTTTTTTTTTGGAATAAATTACACTTCAATCATGGTCTTTGAAACAGTTGCTAACAAGTTTCTAAATAAGGACCACAGCTAAAAATACAGACTGCTGTTTCATCCATTTCACGCCATTTTTTTTGTGGCCCGACCTGGCTTTGTGTGTGCAAAATCCCCTTACGTTTCCAACCGCAGCTCCTCGGTGTTTACATAAGAGTCTCAGGATCAAGGTGTGCATGCCGAGACCACTTCAGCGTGCCAGTCGTCGACGCCAAAGGTCGCAGGTCTAATTAACCTAGTAGCTGCGTCCTGACACGTCTGAATCTGGATCGGACTGCCAACAATATGTTTGGTGTCACCTTAAAGATTAGCACCCGTCCGCCTCGAAGTTCAGAGTGTGCTAATCGCCCACACCCTTTGATGTCACCCTCTTCTGAGTGTGCAAACTCTGGATAATAATTGAAACCATCAAAGGCTCTCGCACGTAATCCCTGACTATGGCAAATCCCCTATTCTGTCTCGCTCTCCATCTCACCCTCTCTCTCTCTTTCTCTCCTTAACCACAGCAAGGAAAAAAATAGGGGCGTCTTAAATTAATGTGCTTAGCTTTTCCATCAAGACATGACAGATCTTTGCAAATTATCCTTTTGAATAGGTCACGGTTTCACAGTTCTTCCCAGCTACAGTTTTTCACTCGCTCCCCCACTCTGCATTTTTTTTTTTCTTCTCGTTCCTCTTTTCATATTTTCTGGGGTTTCATTTGTCACTTGAACATTGATTTGAAAGCGCAATCCATTTTTGTTCCCTTAAAAGCATTAATACTCACTGGATTTGTCGGGGAGAGAGGAAGACGGCACTGTCTACAGAACGTCTTTTGTGATTGGAAAATTTTGCATGATTAATAACCTAACGACTGAAATGTGCTTTGACAGGCACAATCCTCCTGTTTGATCTCAGCTGGCTTATACTGGGCTATGACGACATGCGTCAATCATTGTCAGTTTTTCATTATATAACTCTAATTCTCATCCGTCCAGAGCACATCGATTGTTAAAGTCTTTGGAGTGGATTAATTTCACATCGTTTTTTGCTTTCAGAAGGTCTTTAATGCAAAGAGTCTTTCGTTGAGATGGGTCTTCACTGTTAGTCATCTGTAGGGAACAGTGTTGTTTTTGACTACCATCTTAGATTTAGTCTTAGTCTTTTGGACTAAAATGCTTATTAGTTTTAGTCAAA
>JAUCMS010000145.1:3742065-3761885 GCA_032357445.1 Enteromius radiatus | reverse complement strand
TCTATCTATCTATCTATCTATCTATCTATCTATCTATCTATCTATCTATCTATCTATCTGTCTGTCTGTCTGTCTATCCGTCTGTCTGTCATTCAATATTTTAATTTTTCACACTCAGGTTCACTCACAATGTCATTACCAAATACAGTTTGGTAGGAGTCTCAAAGGTTTCTTCCAAAGACACAATATTTTCATGATTTATTCTGTGAAGGGAAAAAAAAAAAAGATTTCTGTAAAACCTTACTCTAATATCCAAGAAAATGAAACAAAGTCATGCATTTGATCATTTAATCAATTGTTTTGTTTTTTTTTAAATCACTGACCTGCGTAATACTGCGATCTCATTCTCCAGCATGGATTCTTTCCCCTTTAGCGCTCTCTTGCGGATGCACTTGACAGCCACAAGCTTCTGAGTACATCTGTGCTGAGCCACTCGAACCTCAGAGAACGAGCCCCTGAGACATTATACATTTATATTATTTATAATTCAGCTGTAATGAGTTTGGTTCTAAATGAATGGCTAATTATAAGTTTGTTTGCCATGGGCACATTGTGAATAATAGCCGTCTCCAGAGTCTTCTTAATAATATTTTCTGCTTCTAGTCGACAAGTCTTGAAATGTGTTTAGTAAACCACAATGTCAAAATCTACTCTCAAGTCATTACGTGTTCAGAATACTTTTAAATATTGAATATATGAAAACTCACTCTCCCAGTTTCTCTTTCAGCTCATAAACAGCATTGATGTCATCTTTCTTTCGAAGATCTCTCAATAAAGGCATTGCAATGCAGGGTAAGTGTGATCTGCGTACCTCACAAACACAAACAACACTAATATGAGCATGCAAATAAGTACCCAAAATCATCAGCGCATTCATTTTGAGCCTGCAGCAACACATTTTATATGCCCTCTACAGCAACAGGCACTCAAGAAAATGCTTTTCAATACATGCAAATGCCAAATTCGGATTCCTTTTGGTGATTTCAATGACTAGCAATGAGTTTTGACAGATTTTCTTTTCCAACCAAACAAGCTCTGATGGGAAAACGTTTTCGAACGCTCTTCCCGGTGTTTGAATTCCTTGAAATAAAAAGCCACTGTTACCACAACTTCTTTTTTCCAAAAATGCCTCTCTTTTGACATGCAGATAACTAGTGCAATTACACAAGCACGGCTGGGCACATGAAGGAATATTCATCACTGAAATGAGATCAATAATCAGTGATATTCTCCCCAAAACACCCTTTAGAAAAGAGATCTAAGAAAAAGCTCAATTACCTGCTGATTGCTGCTGTGAAAATCTGGAAGGCAATTGTTTCTGTTCACGTCACCAAACTCCCAACAGCCTCTCTGCTCTCTCTTTAATCGAAAATCACATTCATTTTACACTGATGACCTTGAACGCCCACATGCTTTATAGAAAACAAGGGACTTTTGAAAGAGATGAAGGACAACAGGAGAGCAAGCACAGAAAGCAGAGAGAAAGTGATGGAGATAGAGAGAGAGAGAAAAAGAGGGCTGGCCAAACAACAACAGGTCTTTTAAGACTGACTCAGACTCAAATGTAATGCTTGAATGCATGATAAGGACAGTTGAACGTTGTCTCCAAGACATATCTGATGCCATCTGCTCGTTGCACATTAAATAAGCATTCTTCCTCGTAATAGTCAGGCTTTGCTGAGCTTTTGCTACCGTTTGTTTTCAGATGCCTTGAGATCGCCAGAAGCCTCTGTCTCTGTTTACATTATTGAGGCTGTTTTTGGTAGCTCTCCAACAGATCCTGAGCTCTCGCAGCTCTCCTTGTACGGGCACAGGGGTTTTCCACTTAAGTATTAGCATTCCAGCCGTCTGCCCTGTGAACGCTGTACACACACACACACACACACACGTAAACCCTACACGATGCTGACTGTCTCACCTGCTGTGTGTTTTGGCCTTTATATCTACTATCTAACCAGGTATTAAAGGTAAACAGGTGAAATGTGACTTGACATTACACATAATACTGCAACATCATATAAGGCCTTCACAAAACAACAAATCACATATTCTAATGCGTTATTAAACAATATTGATCAAATCTGTTGAAATTGATGAGATGAATAACTACAGCGAAAAACTACCTGTAAAAGCTTTTATAAGCTACAAACCAATGTTAAATGCTGCTCTTATTGATTAACATGGCAGGAAGTTTGTATTACTAGCAAATTTGTTGTAATAAAGAACGGCCACTAGAGGGAAGCCTTGATTAAGGAATTTCTATTAGAGAACATTTTGTGTCTCTCTAATTTTGTGTCTCTAGTGTTTTATAATATTATTAAATACTATATAAGTTAAATATTGGAGTTTATATATTTTATATTAAATATATATGTTGCATTTGCATACATTTTCTATGAAGTGCTTTGTAAACATTATTATTTCATGCAATTTATTTAGTTATAATGCATTTCTAATACATAATTTTAGCTTTGTCAAAAATACTAATTGTTATAATAAGTTATACATTTTATTTTATATTAAATATATATGTTGCATTTGCAAGTATTGTCTATGAAGTGCTTTGTTAACATTATTATTTGGTGCAATTGATTTAGTTGTAATGCATTTCCAACGTAACATAATGTTTTATCTTTGTAAACATTATTATTATTATTTAGTGCAATTTATTTAGTAATTTCTAACATTTCTAACAATATTTCTAATACATACATTTTTAATAGATAGATAAATAGATGTAGAATGATAAATATATACTATTTACATATGCATTTGTAATTTCTCTCAAGCATATATTCATTTTATATTCATATATTTATTATTTTTGTACATTATTTTAATAAACATAAGATTTATTTATAATTAATATTTATTATTTAACCAAAAATAAATAATAGTAATTTTTTATTACATATTTCATTTGCATATATCTGTTTTTTGTCAACTTTGTAAACATAACTATTATTTAAATTTGTTCTATTTCAACAATTATTCATGTATTTGTTTCGGGAAGATCGTAGGACCATGAAAAACCCAGAGATCTCCTATGAGAATATAACTCAACCACCAAATATGAACACATTTTTGTGCACGTTAATGATCAGTTAATTTTTTTTTTTTACATTTTTGATCATACAGAAAAAAAAAACTCCTCTTATAATATTAGTCCCGGTGTCTTGCGTTACATGCAGTTATAGTTTATTTTCTTCCCTTTTTCTGATCAGAAAGTGAATCAGGCTGTTTTGCTGCTGTTTCTTTAAGATTTCTCCATGCAGTTGATTTGGTTTGATTGGTGCTCCTCTGCGTAGCGTCATAGTACGCAGCATTGTTCTCCGGGGGGCTAGGAAACCCTGTTTCCTATTACGTGCTCTGCTTTAATGTCACACACGCTTAAATCTGTAGTTGGTGATGCTTGTTGTTTCATCATTTTTGTACTGTAGATCTCACCGTGTTGAAGCGACTTCACCTTGAACTGAACATTATGTTCAGAGCTCTGGCATCTGAAATGCTTTAAGTCTTGCGAGATACTGAACAAGATGTTCGTGATCCCTACCAGTCACTGTACAAATATGTTTCTGAATATTAACACAGTAATGTTATCACTGGCAGCTGTGTATGAATGTGATGAATGCTCTCAAGAAACAGTTACCTGCAAAAAAATAATAAAATAAAATAACTTTTTTAATTAATTACATTTTATAAAATATAATTTATTTAATTCTAATTAAAATATTTATCATTATAAAATATATATATTTTTTCACATTCATAATCTTTTTTTTTATTATTATTAATTGGTTTATTGGATTTAATAATCACTATTAAATACATTTTAAAGATCTTAAATATAAAAAAATCTTAATCAAAAGTTAAAAAAATTGCTGGACTTTTAGTGGCTAAAGTTTGTCAATTAGTTAAAATTTTAAAAAAGCTAAAGTTTTTGAGCGTCTCGATACAGTAAACAATAAAAAAAAAATTGTCTGTCTTAAAATATGTGACCCTGGACCACAAAACCAGTCATAAGGTTAAATTTTACAAAACTGAGATGTATAAATGTATAAATCTGGAATCTGAGGGTGCAAAAAAATTAGCAAATCACCTTTAAAGTTGTCCAAATTAAGTTTTCTTAATGCATATTAATAATCAAAAAAGACATTTTGATATGTTTACAGTAGGGATTTTACAAAAAATCTTCATGGTACATGATCTTTATTTAATTTCCTAATGATTTTTGTCATGAAAGAAAAATCAATAATTTTGACCCATACAATGTATTTTTGGCTATTGCTACAAATATACCCCAGCGACTTAAGACTGGTTTTGTGCTCCAGGGTCACATATTTCAGTGTCACATGATCCTTCAGAAATCATTCTATAATGCAGATTTGCTCAAGAAACATCTGGTTCTGGGTTAAACATTTCACTCTATTATATTCTGGTCCCTCTTTCAGTTTAATAATATGACCCTATAGTAAATGATTTCTCATAGGACTTCATATGCTTCATATCTGGATTCTCTGTTACAGGATCTCATGTTATCCAAATTCTGCATCTGCTGGTGGTTTTCTCTCCTCAGCCAAGCCAACTGTCTTCACAGTCACCCTCAAATCATGTGCAAACGCACACGTATACAGCCTGTCAATCACCCTGTAATAATGCTAGATGACCAAACAGAGCCATGCCGCATGTCAACAGATATGTTTGTCTGACCAATGCCAGAAAAGCAATACACTTCAGATTACATTTAAGAAAATCCAGTTAGTATATACAGTATTGTTCATCGGTGGATCACTGATAGAGAAAACACTTAGTGCCACAAGAAAAACTAACATTATGAGTCCAATTCAAGGCAGGAGATGCTATTTACAGGAAATGTCTGGAAAGCTCAGATCGAAACTTATAAGAGAAGTGAAAAGTTGTTCCTGTGAAAGTCTGCTAGTAAACAGCATCTTAGGCTGTAGGATAAATGAGCCTCTGTGTGCTGTTGAGGGCGTGACGGGACGGCTGTGAATGGTCGTATTGATTTTTGTGCCAGTTCTTATCTGTGGCATACTAAACTTGTGACCTAAATAGGAGCAAGTTGTACCCCCACCTGTTTACATTTTATGAAGTATCGTGGTGAACTGCTGCCAATAAAGAGTCCCCTGAGCTGCGATTGCAAAATGAGATGACCCCTTCATGCAAATGAGTAAATATGTTTGATGTTTGATGATAACCTTATAAACTTTGACCCACATTGTCTCAGCGCACATATTGTACCTTCCACTATTTTTGTGTGTCTGCCATGTTGTGACATGATTTCCCAGACGTGACCTGAGAGCTAGTCACACGGAGAACTCCTCCAATATGATTATCATTCCATATACACTACAAGTTCAAAGTTTGAGGTCTGTAATTTTAATGTTTTTGAAAGTCGTGTCTTATGCTCACCAAGCCAGTAATATTCTGAAATATTATTATAACTGTTTTCTATTGTAATGTATTTTAAAACATCATTTATTTCTGTTTTGCAAATCAACGCATATTTTAAAGTTTATCCAAATGAAAATTATTATTCGACGTTGTAATATTTTACTATATATATATATATATATTTTTTTTTTTTATCGAATAAATGCAGTCTTGATGACTCATGAGTATAAGAGACTTTAAAAACATGAAAAATCGTACTGATCCCAAACTTTTTGCATGAAACTGTGTGTGTGTGTATACTTGTTTTGCTACATTGTGGGGACCAATATGATTATCATTCCATATACACTAAAATGTAAAAGTTTGAGGTCTCTAATTTGAAGTCTTCTGAAACACGTATCACCAAGTCTCTTTTTTTTAATTAATAAAATAGAGTACTGTAATATTGTGAAATAATATTATAACTTTTTTCTATTGTAATATATTTTAAAATAAAAAAAAATCTGTGATGCAAATAAAAGCATATTTTAAAGTGTATCCAAATGAAAATTATTTTAAGTGTTTTTTTGGTTGTTTTTTTTAATGCAAGTCATGAGCGTAAGAAACATGAAAAATCTTACTGATCCCAAAACTTTTGCATGAATCTGTGTGAGGGTGTGTGCGTGTGTGTTTTGCTATAGTTGTGAGCACCAAGTAAAAAGTAAAAAAAAAAAAAAAGTAACTCTTTGACTCTGAGGACATTTGGTAAGTCCTCACAAGGGAAATAAATTATGAAAAATGCTAAATTAAGTTTATCTTAAAATGTAAAAATGCAAAAAGGTTTGGTGTAGGGCAATTAAAAAATATTGTTAAAGAAAAGTCCTCACAAAAAAAAAAAATATATTAATACAATACAGTAAAAAATACTGTCACAGTTGAGTGGATTGATCATTATTCCAGCAGTATCATCGTATTACAGTGTTTAATCAGCAAGTGTGTCAAAGTCTGAGCTGCTGGAAGGTTGTGGGGGTGATAGTTATGCTCGGGTTATGACTCCACGCAGCTGCTATTTCTAAGGCGCTATAAAAAAGGGCCATAACCTTTGCAAGGCAGCTGCTCCTGAAGTCACGGGGTCTATTCTAAACTAAACTTAGATCGATAGAAACGTGAAAGTGCAATGGTAGTAGTGTTGGCCCGTGCCTGAAGGCTCCAAATCAGGTTTGCTTACACCATTCGGCTTATTTGCAATCGTCTTTTGTCTGATAAGGGTTCAAATGTGCAGGCCATATGTTTTGCCACGCAGGAGGAACTTTTCTCAAATAGAAATAAGTGCTTTTGCATGTTTTAAAAGGCAGCCTGGTGAACAGATTATAGAAGTTAACCAATATCAATGACATATAATTTGCATATAAACTGTAAAATGTTTTTTTTTTCTTCAGTTGCAAAATGGAACGTTTAATTACTGTTATACTTGTCGTTTGTTTGTTTTTGTAAAATTTACTAGTAATTTCCGGGTCAACATTTTTCAATGCACTTTTTTTTGTAGTTCTTTAGTATTTTATTTTTACTTTTCTAAAGGAAATAGCAATTTTATTCAGCAAAGATGTATTAAATTTGTATTTAAAGACTTATATTTTCAGAAAAGATTTATTTGTTTTGAGTGAAAGCTATTCCTTTTAATCTTTTATTCATCCAAAAAAAATCCATTAAAGTATCACAGATTAAAAAAAAAGAAAAACTGTTTGAAATATTGATGATAAAGTATATTTTAAAATGTATTCTAATTAAAATGATTATTTTCAGTTGTAATATTTCACAATATTGATGTTCCTTCTGTATGTTTGATCAAATAAATGCAGTCTTGATGACTCATAAGCTCATAAAAGTACAAATCTTACTGCTTTACAAACTTTTGCATAACTGCAATATCTTGTTACTGGGGCGGTTCCTTTAATGGGACAGTTTCTGAAATGATTAAATGAACAGACAATACATTAAAGCACAGAAAGTGAAGATGTGTATATACTGTACAGTCAGCTACTTAAATACTGTGGCCGAACAAATGAACAGCCATATACTTATTCGAAAATACAATGACATATATAATTAGTTGTCAGGAAGAAGATAGGTTATTAAGATCAGTGCTGTCTAATCCTAACTAATATGGGGTTTGTGTTTCGCCTGTGAAAACAGTCAATTATACTGATGACCAGGGCTTCTTTATTTCACTTCTTCATTTCATGAATCCACTGATTTAAAGTAACAATACGCTGTTTACTTGCTTACTGTGATGATGACAAATCTTATCAAATAAACAGTCTGAACATCAAAGCAGTTGTTGCTGAGAAACTTTCGATGTTGTTATGTTGCTGTAGGATGTTATATTGTGCAACGCTAACACAAATATGCACATTTTCTGGAATGGAAGTTGAGTTATTAGCGCATGGATGTCATGTTTCATGCGGGGTTAAATCTGTAACATGAAGACACAGAGGGAATATAAACATGCTTTCTTCGCATCGTGAACACAGAGTTGCATGTTTCCTATCACTCATACGTCCTGTAGCCAAACTGTTGGCTCAGTTAAGGGGGATAAAAAAAAACAGGATAGTGAGTTGCGGTCCCCTGTGACAGCAACTCACTCATCGTAGAGATAAGATGCGGGGTTTCCCTGAACCATCGCACGGTTCCTCAAACAGCCACATACAGTTCGGTGAACATCCCACTGTAATTTGCAACCGGTCAATATGATCCAGAGATTTTTATAGTATGACTCACTGAAGCTATGAGCACTTTATACATGTGTGGTTTTCTAAGAATTTGAGTTTCAAGAATTTTTAAATCTGTCCAAAAAAAGTTAGGGTTATAATCGGGCAAATCTGGCCTTCAATAATCTTCAATACCGATGACTAAATTAGCCTTTACAAACATTTCCACGGTCCATACTAATCCATCATTAAATAATATGTATCACTAATTACAATGACTAATTTTCCTAAATTATGTTAAATTACCAAAGTAAAAGAATCTGAACTTATCGACTGAGGAGTCGGTGTGTTTAAAATATAATTCTGTTTATAAATGTTTATTTTTATTTCTAGTTCAGCACTTGGTAGAGTGCTTCCAACTCAATCCTCAGCAGCGCCTCATGTTAGTTTGTAATTTTCCAGACCGGAACAACAGCATCTCCTGTGGTCAGAGGGAGGTTTATGTATTTTGTAATGCAAAAAAAGCGATGCACGAGCTTGATGACTAATAGACCTCAGGGCACTTCATAACCTGTGGAAATGTTTCCTGCATACCATTGTAGGATTACAAATGTAAGAATCTGTCTCTGCTGATCCTACATCCTGAAATAACATCATATAAGAAACTGAGCTGAAGTACATTGTATTTAGGATTTAAAGTAAATGTGTTAACATTTAACAGTTTGCAGCAAGATGTTCCTTATTGTAAGTCAAATGAGGCTGATTACTTAGACTTTGGTTTTGTCACCTTTTATTGTAACAGCTCTTGGGGCCTTTTGCTCCAGTACTTGGTTGGCTATGCTGATTGGATCAGGACTGCTATACCTGAATACTTAATTTGCATTCTTTGTTTCAACTGTCTCCACCTCTATGTAACCCATACATTAGCATTTATTTTTTTATTAAATTATATTAATTGAAACATGTTTGAGAATAGTAATGTTAAAAAAGGTTTGTATTAATTAATTGCACATTTTCTTTTTAATGTCATTGGCTAGTGATCTTTTAGCCTTTTGTTTTTAGATCTGTTCACTTAAGTTTTTGAAAACAAGTTTTTGTCTTGTATTATTATTTTATCTGTTTGTGATCAACTTAATTCCCTTTATTTATGTATGCATTACTATTTTGTTGTCGTTTTATTTTTTAATGAATGTGAGGTTTTCATAATAAATGTTTAAAATGTTGTATATTTAATTTGTATCTCAAAAAAAAAACACCTATAAACATTATTTATTTATTTACCAATATAAAATACATTTCCACACGTGTGTATATGCATAACATGCATTCAGATAACTCTCTTTATATATCTGTATTTAAAATAAATATAGCATCTATGTATTTGGGGATAGTTGTCCTTTCGATTTTGATGTGAAATATGATTCGTTTCAAAAACGAAAGAAAATCTATAAACTTATTTATTTACTATAAAACACACAAACGTTCCTATGTGATGTATGTTAGAAAACATAAGTATTTATACACAACAACTGATTTCACTGCCGTTCATTTATGCTGATTTATGGTTTTGTTTTGTTTTTTTCGCAATGCAATCAAACTGTCATGTATTGCATAATATTTTTCCTATCTGATCCCGCGCTGAGCTCCAGTGATCTAGAATCGCACTTGCTGCGTAGTATGCAGTATACAGTACGTAGTGTGCAGCGTACGTGAGCGTTCCATTCCCTGTTTTCCTTAAGCGGGACAGAGGGGGAGGGTTGAGCTTCAAATGACGTTACCAAGCCTGTTAAAATACCGAGCGGCATCTCGCGGACGCATCAGACAGTCCGTCCGCGCGTGCAGAGCGACAGCAGCAGCGGCCGCAGCTCCCGTAGACATCGACTCGAGTCTCATTTATACGTTTTGGGTGTGAAATACCGACGAGAACGATGGTCTGAAGAGATTTAGGCGATCAATTCGTGAATGTAATTCCATTACATTCATCTGATCAGCGCGCGTAAAGGGCCGCTTTGGTTTTGCCGTCTCCTCAGTCGCCTTCTCTCTGAGAGATTCAAGTGCCCATGCGATTCTTCAGACTCACCTTTAAGTGTTTCGTGGATTGTTTTTGAAGGTGCTGTTTAAAATCGGTGTCTTTTTCTTTTATGATCTATTATTTATTTTCCAAACGCGCTTTTTGATAAAAAAACGAACCAATAATACCGTTGCCAATTTCGCCGAGAGAATCAAACTGCCATCCCTTGTAACCGTTTGACATTGAGGAGAACCGGAAAAATACATTCGTAAAAAAAATAACTGCTGGTTTTATTAAATAAAAGGATAAAGGACCAGATCCTGTGCACCTGAAGAGGAACAAAAGGGACATCTTGGTGTGAATAAAAGAAACTGACTTCATCCAAGAACAATAAGAGATCAAATATTTATTTTTGACTGCTGATTTAAGCCCTTCTTGAGTCTTTTAAGGAGGTTCGATTGTTTTGTTTACACGAGAGATGGAGAAATCCTCTCTGGACGCAGACTGCTGCGCCCTGAACACGGTCCTGGTGGAGGAGAAGAAGGGCCATCTCATTCCCAATGGAAACGCGCATCAAGGCGTCAATGGGACCCTCAACGGCGGGCCCATACCAACCGCCACCGGAGCCATATCGGCGGCTGCGGAGAAGAAGCAGCAGGGCTTCCCCGAGCGAGAGACTTGGACCAGACAGATGGACTTCATCATGTCCTGCGTGGGTTTCGCCGTGGGGCTAGGAAACGTCTGGCGCTTCCCGTACCTGTGCTACAAAAATGGTGGAGGTAAGATGCCTTGATGACTCTCTGCAGCACATTCAGATCTCTTCAGATGATGATCACCCCCCTTCACACACGCACACACACAGACACACGCACACAACCGCTATCCCCGTGACGTCACTGCACGGTGGAGGACACCTCCTGGGTCTCTGAACTGACTCATTCATTCATTCATTCATTGCCTTTGCCAAGCATATATCTTATTGACGGGTAAAACTGAACATAGTTTAAAGTGCAGTAGTATTGTTGTATTTATGTATATATTATACATGTATGTGTACATACGTATATGTGTGTGTCACGCGAATGAACCTTGATAACTTAATACTTAATTATTTTTGGACACTTCATCTACACACACACACACACACACACACACATTATATATATTGCAATTGCATATGCAAATGATACCTTAAAATAGTGTTGTTTCCTGTTCAATATCCCATGATGTAATAGGTGCTGTTTTGATGCCATTGATCGGTAGTCATTATATTAAAGAATTAATAAATAATTTTAAAAAAAGACATGAATATTGGCATACAGTATCGGTTTTCACCAGTGACAAAACAAAGCATCAAATCAAGTCACAATCATTTCCAACACATTTCAAGCAAAGTTTTGCTTTTAAAGGTGATTAGTTGGTTTTAAGCCTAAAGCAATATATATATATATATATATATAGACTGTTAAAAATGTAGACATTTTCCCAGTAAACTTTGTACTGAGAAAAGTTTTTTCAGATAAGTATCAATTAAGCATGCAGATACTACTTAGTGGCCACTATCTAATTATACAGTATGTGAATTAAAGTCTCTAATTATTTGAACTGGCATTAATGACCTGTTAAACACAGTGTACATGTGTTAACAACAATTATCAAGCTGTTGTGTTAATCAAATACATCATTAAACCAGTGTCCCGTGACATTGTTTATAGACAATGAAAGTGCGTATTGTACGTGCAGGATCACAGGTTTGCAAGATGATCCAGTTCTTTGGGTATTTTTCCCTAAGGGGTGTGTCTTAAATCAGCACTCATCTACTGCTGTACACTGACATTGTACATCACCCTTTGCACACTTGTGTTTCAGAGCATCAAATGCAGGAAATAATAGATAATGCAGGAGGAATCGCTCTGTATGCAATATATGAAAACCTATTTTGTGCCTTATTGCGTTGAATGCAAAGCATGAATGCACACAAGGTCACACATTTCCACGCAACCGTTAGAGGTCGCACGTGCTCTCACAGAAATAGCTTTCAGGGAAAATTCAACGTTTGTCTTAAAGAAAAAAATAAATCTTTAAATGTAAATAAATTGTACAAATATATTAATATACTATATTAAATTCTGTGATCATTTGCTCACACTCAGGTTGTTCCAAACCTGTAAGAATGTCTTTGTTCGGCCGAACACAAAGGAAGATATTTTGAAACAAGTTTGTAACCAGGCTACTTTGGATCATCGTTGACTTCCATAGTATTTTTTTCCTACTATGGAAGTAAATGGTGACCCAAAACAGCCTGGTTACGTAGCTGTTGTCTTATGATGAATACGCGTGGCATTAGTAGTCAGAGTGCATCTCTCATCATCAACTTCACTGATTCTCTCTCTTTTGCTTTATGAGTCATCTTCTGATTGCTATAGACTGAGAAGGCCAAGTCTGCGTAACACTTTGGGACCTCGTTAGAAAGGGAACCATTGTGTTTTGCCTGAATGACGAAGCCGTCTCCCCGTGTCCCCAGTGCCCTGGATGCAGTCCAGCTCTTGCTGAATGAATGGCCATACGTTAGCAGTGAAGGTTTTGTCCTGATGAATGAGGATATGTTTAGCTTGTATAAAAAACGTGAAATAGTTGACGATTATCCAGACTGCATTAGAGTAGAGTACATGTATGGAATTGTTGATATTCACTTTATATAATTATTTATGTAATAGCAGAATCCCCTCTAGATCTTACACTGCCAGTCAAAAGTTTGGGATAATTTGAGTATGGGATAATTTGGGGTATTTGAGTTGTATTTTTGATGCAGCACAATAGACTGAACAGCAGATCTTAATTATCCATATTTGACCACTTTTGGCCGTCTCCCACTGTCCTTGGGAAAATTCCAATATTGCTTTCCTGTCTTGTTCAATTATAGACTGAAAAGCATCTTGCCAATATGTATGAAGTTACACTGAATGTGTGAACTGTAACAGCGATCGTGATATCTCCTTCAAAAGCAGTGTTTGTCTTTGGATGCCTGCAGTGAGAAAAAGTCAAGACTTGATCAATGTTGTGTTAGCACTTGGGTTGCGACTCCTTTCTGTCTTGACAGATAACTTGATTACATTCTCCTCTGATTGTTTAGATAGAGAAGATGTCAGTGTGTTTTGGATCTAAAATCTCAACCACCTGCGGTAGAGGGGAAAGGTCATGGAAACCAACCGCTGGGAACGTTTCACAAAGACCATCAATTCCTCCGAAAACAATAAGCGATTTAAATAAGACATGCCAGCTCGAGAAAGATGAGATGCATCAAATAGTTACTTTACCCCCAACAAGCAGCTCTAAGGTAACAGAATTACATTCTCAAAGCTCAACGTGTCGTCTTTGTGTGCAATACTGAAAGGCTCCTGAATTGTTTTGCCAAATCAAATCAGGCCTTTCAAAGACCAAAATGGTCCTGCTGGCAGGAGGAGAGTAAATACGGTTCCTGTCACACATTCCTGACTTTTACGGTGTTCACAGGTTGAGTCTGTGAGATACTTGTGATATTTGCTTTGCACATTCTTTGAAGACAGATTTAGCCAGGTCAGTTTTAAACCTGTGGAATTTTTTGTTTATTTATAGGTGGGTTTTGTCTTTCTTAAAGGGAACAGTTAACCTAAAAGTAATGTTATTTACTCATGTTCATGCTTTTATACTGTCACTGGAGGGACAATATCCAAATTGTTAATGCTATGAAAGGGAATGCACTATTTTTATGATTTAACATAAAAAAACTATATTTTCTATAAAATAAAATATATATAAATATATTAAAAATATTTTTCAGCCTTATTTAATATATTAGTATATAGCGTGAATTAATATTTTGAATTAGCCTTTATTTTTAAATTTCCGGTTCCACTTTGAGTCCACATTTTAATTGTGCTTTTATCATTTTTATTACTTTGTTGTATTACTATTTACCATTAATTTATTTTTATTTCTATTTCAGTTTTATTACTATTAATACTTAAATATTTATATTTTATTAAATATTTTTAATTGAAAAAGTTTGTTTTCTATCTAATATTTCATTACAGCTAAAAAACATTTTTCATAAACAAACACTAATGCAAGAATGTAGTCATACAGGTTTGGAACAGCATGACGGTCACTAAGCAGTATATTTTTTGTTGCCGTGTCACCTGTTTTTTTTAATACATCACAGTAGGGATGGGCGATATAACCAAAATCTTCTATCACGGTATAACGTCTTTTGACAGTAGTTAGTGATTATTACAAGGAAGGTTTGACAGAAATTTGGGCTTCCCTCGTCAGTTTTTAGGTGCGTTAATCCACGTTAAGCGTTTTTAACTTAAGTGTTTTAGAATGTCCCGTTTCCACCGCTTGCTAAAACAGTGCTCTTGCACACTTTGCAAATCACGTTCGTCTCATTCGTATCACTTTTCCTATACCCAAACCAATTCCACACCGCAGACAACGCACCTTTTTTCTTTACAATCTCCTCGATGCTGGTTTCGTCACATGTAAGCGAACTCACCACTGGGAAAACAAGAGCTTGCGCGTGTGCGGCACTACCAGAGACTCACTGAGGTTTGTCCAAGATTTGTCGCTAGTCGCTTTTTTGGAAGGGGGTCTAAAAAGTCGCTAAATCTAGCGACAAAGTTGATAAGTTTGCAACACTGCTTCTTCCATTGTCGAAGATAACGTGTATTACGTGGTTACGTAACGTGCAACGTCACATGATCCCATAATCTCAAATCTCTATCGGTTGACAAATTTCTACCGGTTAATCACATGACAGTAATTGCTAAAGGAAAATGTAGGTGTTTGTATCTGGAGACTTTGCCGTTTTGATACAATGTTACTAATTTGTTCCTAGCCAAATCACTCGTGAGCTAATTGATTTCCTATAGACCCCCAAGAGGTTTCTCCGCACCTGTACTGAAGATTTGTTAATTTCCCTAATTCCCCTTAGAGAACTCAGATTCTATTAAAACAGTCGAAAGTTATTAATGTGAACCAATTCAAGTTAAAAGACCCCTGTTGTGTTAATCTGTAGTGCTTGCTTTTGTAAGAATCACTGAAAGTATTCCTCATATTTAAGCCTAGAGATGTGAACTCACCCCTAACCCCAGGTATTTAACTTCTGCATGTATTATTTGTTACTATTCGTGAATGACACTCTTCCTCTGTTGTAAGACTTCATGGTAGAAGTCAGAGGTCACGTTATCTGTTTCTTTATACAGCTCTGCGTGCAGTTCAGCGAGCTGCTCACTCTTATGTCTGTGCTATTTGAGGTCACAGATCTTTCATTGAGCTGCTGGGATTGATGCTGTGCCGTCACTAACACATATACAGTATGCACTGTGAGACGCAGCAATTCTCCAGACTTTCTGTTGCCAGGTTACTGGCTGTTTCTGCAGCATTGTGTAGCGGTGCATCAGAGTTAAGAGAGGCCAAGCTGCGCCGAATGGTGTCCACATAGTTGCTAGATTTATGATCTCTGCAGTAAAGCCCTCTAACTGTCCTTGAGTGCTGAGTCTGCAGTACAGTATCACAACTGTGCTGAAATCTCATCCTGCTGAAGTATTAGTGCTGGGACACTTCTAATAACAATCTGCTATTGTTACAAAGCAGATTGTTTTATCCAGGTATTAAAAAAAAGATTTTGTAGAGAAAACAACATTTTAACAAACATCTGTGTGTGTGTGTGTGTGTGTATATACATATATATATATACGTTGTGGGAAGGACTCTTTTTGCACTTCTTTATAATGGTTGGTATAATTTTTGTAGTTGTTTGCTAATAAATATATAAATATCATATTAAAGCAATAAAAAAATAAAATATATATATATATATATATATATATAAAGCAGCCTACATCAGCATGGCCAAACTTTGACTAAATTTAATTTCCAACATTAATAAGCCTACAAAATGGATGAATTAAAATTTTTAAATGAGCACTGTTTAATGTGTCTGGTTCTCAATGGGAAAGCATGAGAAGGCCGGTGATGCCAGCACAGCAGGACATGTTGGCGTCTTGCCTGACTGACATCAGTTCCTCGCTCCACGTGGATGGGCGATTAAGAAGAGCGTCTGTTAATCTTTTAATCCCCTTTTTCTGACTGGGGCCTAACTGTGGTGCTTTAGGGTTCATCTATTATATATTAATTTTCTCTGTAAATATATCTGTACAGTCACTGTTGTTTTGGAATTCTAATAATCCAGTACGCCAAAAAAAAAAAAAAAATATATATATATATATAGGTGTAGAAATTTTCCACTTATATAATTATAAAAAAATTGCATTGAATTTAACATGACATTTTGAAGTTGAAAAAACGTTAAAAGTATTATGAATAAACACATAACCTGCTAGGCATGGACATGATTAATACCTCAAAACCAATGTTTTACTTCATGTTTAACATGTTTAATTTTACTTCCTTATGGTGAGCCACACCTTGTGTGATTTTATTATGTATAACCTGCTAGAACAAGCCTGATTGGAGCAGATTGTAAAATCGTTATTGGGGGTGTGTTTTTTTACGTAAATCAGCTTGCTGATCCACATGCCATGCTTTGTGAGAAAATGCATAAATAACAATAGATTAAATTTATCAGATTTTGTTCCCAAAGTGGGTGGATTACAGGTTACAGAAATGTTATGAAATAAATAACATAAAAAAACACGTGAGAGCCTAAAAGAAAACCACTTATCTTTTTACTCAATAAACTCTTCATGTATGTAGTGCTTTGCCTCTCTAGAATGCATGCTAAACCCTAACCCTGTACATACTGATGCTGGAGACAAGTTAATTTTCACCTGGTAATACATGAAAACAATGTCATTGGCTTCTGAACAGAAGAGCCATATGTGTTGACAGAGCATCCATATCCATCTGTTGTGTAAGGGGGAGGTGTGGGAATCTATATTTATAGCCTCCTCTCATCACCCGAGAACCCAGTCAGTTCTGCCTTTGTTTTTACTGAAAGCACTTCTTGTTTGTGCTTTTTAGGATAACGTGAACCACTCAGATGGGCTTCACGCTGCACTTTCGGCAAACTGGCAAACAGGATTCAGGCGATCGCTAACTCCCATTGCGTTTTTTGGCTCATTCAGAATAGGAAGCTTAGCATATTCTCACCACACCTTAGGCGGCTGTCTATTAGCGAGCTGGAAAATGTTAATGGGATAATTTTTCACAAAGTAAACTCAGACAGGGTTTGAGCTGCTCACCTGAACGTTATTCAAAATCATGTGGCTACTTAAAAAATAAATACATAAATAGTGAAATATTAGCTTTATTTTAGCTACTATGAGGCTGCAAAGAGACACACTACGCACAGCTACGGTGTAAACATAAGTAGGCAGTCTCATATATAGCGTTGCTATGGGCAACAGTCATTATTCAGAAATATATCTGGACACCAAAGCAATACTTCAGCTTGACAGCATGCTAGTTTTGTAGGATAAGTATTGGCAAGAGCTAGCGTTCACATCATGATCAATACATAGTAAAATACATTTATACTTTTTTCACATTTTTCCTCATTTTTAACATATTATTCATCACAGAGTTATGAATTCCACAAATATTAATTTTTAATATTGATAATGCTAAGAAATGTTTCTTGAGCAGCATTTCAGCATATTAGAATGAAGGATCATGTGACTTGTGAAGTAATGATGCTGAAAATTCAGCTTTGCATGTCGCAGTCTAGTGAACGCGCTAAAAATGACATCGTCCAAATGAAAAATCGACATCAACATGCTAACGTGTTAGTATCGAAACAGCTGGGAAGATAAAACCCTGCTGTACCTACTTTCTTTTATCAGTAGACACCGTTAGCAATAAAGCACCAGCTCATATGTACTGGAAGAGATTCCTGTAGCTGAAAAGATTCCTCACTTTTCTGAAAGTCTATAATGAGCACCCACTGATACAGAGTCAAGTGCTCCACGCTTACGACGTCAGCCACTGCAGTACGCGCAAGCCTGTGTGTGTGAGTCACGCTTGTTCTCGCATTGACCCGCAGTCACATTCTCATGCATCATCCGCTTGCGGGGCATTGCTGTGGCATCCTTTTTTGTTTGCAGATCAGCCCGACACAAGCCCACATACGCATATTTTCCTTTTTGCAGAGGAATAGCCTCACGGTTTAGTAGCTGTTTGCTTGACGGTCAGTGCAGCACATTGTGTTCGGTGCTTCCTTCTGTAGGCAGTTCGTCAAAAGGCTTCTTTCTGAGTCCAACAAAAGCTGTTGTTTTCTGAATGGACACCGGGCAGCACTCCCAAATAAGCCACTTCATTCATATCAATGATTTTAAATTAGCAGCAGGGGTTGTTTTGATTGTATTTTCTTGGATTGTGCTTGTTTTAAACTGGGTGTAGCTGCTAGCCCGCAGAGCTAGCATTATGTAAGCGTGTCACTTTGAATAACGGCATGCAGGATTTCCACTCTGCCTTTTTTTTCTCCATTGTATCTCTCTTTTTTCGCTGTCTGTCACATGCTGCCATCCTCCCCCGCAGTCCACCTCGCCCATGAGTGGCAGGTGACATCATCATGACTTTCATTGAACAAACCAGCACGGTTTTCAGTGGATAATCTGCATCACACCGGCAACCAACCCTCTCTGTAAGCTGCTGCTGCGGCTGTCAATCTCAGATCAGTCGAGCCAAGCTTTATTGCTGCCGACGCGTCGCTGTGCTGCGCACAGACCGCATGATGAATGCTAATGCGGCCAGCGGCAGTCAAATCCTAAGTGACGTGCCAGCATGTGAAGGTGTCATGCATAAATAGCACAAAAGTCCCTCAGTTAAAATGAACTGATGTCAAGATGTGTAAAATGCAATACTCAGTGTCTTTTGGGGGTTTTTGGCATTGTGTGCATCATGAGACTTCCATTTATGTTTCTAGATACTATTTTATTTGTACTTTATGAGACCTTGTAACTGGAATGAATGGAAAATGCAATTCTTTTCAAATTACATCAAGTGTCTGACCTTCAAAATGGAGTCAGTGCATGTCATGTCAACAACTATTCCTAATCTTTCGTCAAATGCAGCTAATTCTGTTTAGAAACGCAGCACACATAACATGAGTTGTGAAGATGGTCTTTAACATCGCTCTCGGTCTCTTTCTGTGTTTCACAGGAGTGTTCCTCATTCCCTATGTGTTGTTCATATTTCTGGGAGGCATTCCGATATTCTTCCTGGAGATTGCGCTGGGTCAGTTTATGAAGGCTGGAAGCATCAATGTGTGGAACATTGCACCTCTTTTTAAAGGTTTGCTCTCTATCTTCATGCATTTACTTTTTATGCTGTTATGCTATTTTAGGTTGTGCCTTAAAAGCATTGCATTCTTTAAAACATGCATTCTTTATTTTTTTCTTTTAGGTATAATTATATACGTGATGTCAAATGATTAATCACATACAAAATAAAGTTTTTATATGTATGTATGCTGTTTATATTCGTTATGTATATAGAAATACACACATGCATTATATATTTTTTAAATTCTCCATGTATTTTCCATGTGTTTGTACTTATATATACATGATAAATATAAACGGTACAAACTAAAACTTTTATTTTCGATGCAATCAATTGCTATTAACATCAATAATTATTAGTGCTGGGCAATGATTAATCGCGATTAATCGCAACCAAAATAAAAGTTTTTCTTTACATAATATATG
>JAUCMS010000145.1:3713922-3724093 GCA_032357445.1 Enteromius radiatus | reverse complement strand
ATATATTATGTAAAGAAAAACTTTTATTTTGGATGCGATTAATCGCGATTAATCATTGCCCAGCACTAATAATTATATATATATTATTATATTTTTGCTATTTGTACTACTTCTGCCTTTTCATACTTTTCATTTGCTTATAATTGAGATCATTTATAATACTCTTATAAATAATATCTAAAAATGTAAAAGTATAATGCATTTCAAGTGTTATAATACAAAATTATTACAAATTTTTACCTGTTTAAGTGTTGATTTTTGTCAAATTGCATAGAAACCAGTTTGACCCACAGTACAAAAGTCGTAACAAAAACATGTACATGTATCAAAACATTGCATGCTTATCCATGACCCAAAATGTGACCTATTTAGAAAAAGTCCAGAAATAAAAGCAGTTTGAAAATCAAATGTGGGTCAAACTGACCTGATCAAGGTCAATTCTAACAAAAGAGGCATTAGACTGCTGCTCCGGTATTAATCAAATAGATGGTTGACCCTGATATTGCTCTTTATGTTTTCAGGGTATCTTCCTGTTTCACCTGCTGAACTACAAGCCTCTGACCTACAACAATGTGTATGTGTACCCGTGGTGGGGAGAGGTGATCGGATGGTGTCTGGCTCTCTCCTCCATGCTCTGTATCCCCGTTAGTCTCGTGTACAAGCTCTCTGGAGCCAAGGGAACATTCAGAGAGGTTTGCACCATTTCAACCTATTTAAACCACTGCTCTACTAGCCAACAGATAAGAGGTGTGGAGAGCTTTGTTTATGCGAATCATCCAAACCCCACAAACAAAAGTTCAACAGCAGTTTATTGTGGCCGTTGATGCATTGGAGTTGGACTATGGGTCAGTTACCTCACTGAAAAGCATCAGAATTACTCATGAGAAAGCGATGTGTGTATTTATAGAAACTAGGCTAATGGTTGTCATTCCTCTGCAGATAGACCACAATGCTTCACCCCCTCAGTGTTTGCTTCCAAACACACACTGATTACTGAGGTCTGGTCTGTGGCATGTATGTGTAGGAAAACTAGCACAGGATGCTGGAGGAATGGGAAAAGAAAAGGGCTGTCAGTCAAATTAAATATTGTGATTTAATAATTGTGATTAATCTCGGTGCGGTGAGGCGTTCCGGAAAGAAAACTAGATTTTATTCTGGGGTTTTAGCAATCTGTGAGGATGACACTAGGAAAATATGCTGATATCTATATAAGGATGCAGGCTAGAGGAACATTTTTTCACTAAAAACTATGCATTGCAGCAAATATAGAGGTCAGAATAACTGCTGGTATTTCATTTGTTGAGCTTTATTTTGGTATTTTAGTATTAACATTGTATGTTATTAATACTTTCATTAGAATAAGGTAACAAATATTTTTTTCTCACATCAAAAAATATAAAGATAAAATCAAATATATGAAAAAAATAGCTTAAATCTAAAATGAAATCGTAAAATATATTTAAAAAAGCTTAGTTAAATTTTAGTCATATATTTACTTTTAGCTTTATTTGATCTTTTATTTTATTTTATTATTATTTTACTATTTATTTCAGCTGATGTGGGGGGAAAATATTAATTTGTTACCTCATTGTAATTAAATAGTACAACCTCATATTATTTGAATTGACCTTAAATTAAGGAAATATTATTTAATTAAATTTTTTTGTTGCGTCTTATTTCATTTACAGTCTCAGTATTTGAATATTTCAGCTTATTTCAGTGAGCTAACAAAGCAAGGTTTCTTTATAATTATTGTATTTCTGCTTCTGCTAACTGTGCAAAAAATAAATCCAGGTCAGATGACTGTAAACCGTCATTTGCATGCGGTAACATGTTCAAATCTTTGAAAATAACGTGGGATAACATACTATTGGAAAACCTGCTGACACACTAAATGGAAATGTCATTAATTGTAATTCTCACAGCTACAGTAAATGACGTATAGTTGACTAGCTTGCTTCAGAATGCATCCATTAGGACTGCGTGAATTGCTTCAATTCATTATGTTTTGTTTTTCCCCACAGCGTTGGGAACATCTGACCAAACCAGTGTGGGGTGCCCATCACCTCGAATACATGGCCCCTGACACTGATATTAAAAGCCTGGCCTCTCTGTCTCCTGGAACGGAGGAGAACAAGGTGATCATTTTTGAGAGTGTTATGTAGATCAAAGGGAAATCCTACGACAACCCTCCTAAGGCAAGCTGGTTGAAGAAATCATCAGTATTTTTTTTTTGAAGGAATTCTGCATCATCTTACAGTCTTAAAACAGCTGATGGAAATTGACGGTTACATTTTGTTTCATACTACAGATCCTCTAGCAGACCTTCTTCCTCTTCCACCTGTGGAAACCGCAAATTATATACAAAATGATGTGCAAAGTCGATTGCAGATAGACTTGCAGGGCGAAATCAGCATGTCTTTGGAGGGGACGGTATAGCGTAGCCTATTACATTATTTCACAGAGCGGCAGAATTCCCACAGGCCACTTTCCTGAACGTGACATGGGTCTCTTTGCACTGACACGAGAATCAAATCTAAGCAAGATGCGCATGGTTAAAAACGAAGCAAAAGAGAAAAATGATTTACAAACGGCCCAAAACACGCAGGCATATTTAAATTAAAAACCGATCAGCAAAAACAGATACAGATTCAACTGTCAACTGGCAATAAGGCCACATGTTAGTTGCCAAATGATGAAAAAAATCATTTCTGTAGCTTTGGTCTGATGTGTCTTCATCGGAGACAGGTGACCTCAATTCCTGGTGCGTGACATCACAGCGTTTACTGTAAGTGCCAAACAGAGCGTGACTTCCCATCTCTCTGCTCAGGCTTGTCAGGAGATGGTTTTGGTTGCCATAAATCAAATCTGTATCTTCCTAGTTCATCTGAAATCTATCCTGCACATCAAGAGATGCACGTCTGGAAACATCTAGAGAGTTTTTAACAGACGCAGGCAGGAAGTGGCACTTTTCTAAGGTGCATTTCGTTAAAGGACACATTTTTCACAACGCAATTAATCATTGATCCGGTTTTACTCTAAATAGCATCACTTCACTGAATTCAAATGGACTGCAAGCAATGTTTACAATGTTTTTTTAGTATATGTTGAGTGCCAGTATTAAAATGGTCTCTAGTATTTTTAGTTCATAATTATAAATCATAACATGGTAACAAATAAAACATGGTAAAGTTTCACAGAAATGCAGATTTAACATCTACAGATAGTAGTAGGAATACTTTTTTTTCTCTTTATTAATATCTTGAGAGATAATTTTGATTTCTGTTGTTCTGCTGTAAACACGTTGCAGTTTTTGACACTTAGTTGCCAAACTTTGCCTTTGTTTGTCTTAAGAACCCATAGACAAATAGCCAAGATTAAACCGAGCCAACCCGGCCTCATTCCGACCCGTGGGAATTCTGCCCTGTAGATAATCAACTCAAACACTAAATCATTGTGACATCTTAGATTTAATCCGAATGTACAAATTAGACTATAATGTAAGGCTTCAGAATACATTTGCACATTGTTGTAAAATAATCTGCTAGCACTTTTTAATCGTGTTAGAAAGTTTTTTGTTTTGTTTTCTTCTTCTTGTGATTTACATACTGTAAAATAAATCAGAGATTTATTTTGTGAAGGCTGTTATTTTGCTTATATGCATATAAATATAAATACATATTGATATTGGTGTGTTATATTTTAACGTTTGATGCTGTATGTACTTTTGATAAAGTTGATAACATGGAGTGGCAATTCTTAGTGAAAAGCTGCGAAGCAGTTGCCGGAAGGCGTGCGAGACAGATAGCACACAAACTTTGTTTTTATTTGAAATATCAAGTGCTGCAGTTATTAAATGTTTTAGATTGTGTGTGTGTAAAACTCAGTATTTTCTGCTGACCACCCAGAATCCAGCTCAATTTGGTCTTGTTTTTGGTTATAGTTTAATCTACGGTCTGTGACTTTAAGGAACAACAGAAAACATATTTCGCAGTTTGCATTTTAGTGGCACATCCATACAGTTTAACATGCCTTTATGACTGACTTTAGTGAGAATGAAATGATCCAAGTGCCCCTCAGACATCTGAGGACCGTTAACCACCTCACCGCTTCAAATTTAGATATACTGGTTTTCCAAAAGCCTTAATTGTTTCCATTTAGTACAATTTCAGTTAAAGGAAACCGTAAATTTGCTGGAAATGCACTCTCCCTTTGGCCGTCAAAGATATAGACGATTTGGAGAAATTTAGCATTACATAATTTTCTCACCAATGGATGCTCTGCAGTGAATGGGTGCCAAACAGCTGATAAAGCATCACAATAATCCCACACCACTCCAGTCTATCAATTATCTTGTGAAGAGAAAAAAACTTGTTTAAAAATGTTTTTGAGATCAATTTTGCAAGAGTGATGCATTGACGAGCTCTTATTCTGACGGCACCCATTTGACAGCATCAGGATGTCGGATGGCCTTGGAGTAAATTTTCAGCTAATGTTTATTTTTGAGTGAACTATTCCTTTAAACAAGCCAAACTGCAAAGAAAGAATCAGTCAAATCAGACTTTTTTTTGTTTGTTTTTTTTTTTTCATCCAAATAAGAGTCTGGGTTGGTCAGTAGATCAATAATTCAATAGTGATTACATGTAGAAATGTTTATCTAGAGAAAAAAAATACATGTTAACAAAATAAGAAAAAAAAATGTTTTGTCATTTCTTGTGCTCTGCCAAATGTTCTCGACAGTATCTTTGCACTGAAGGTTTGCTGAATGTTTGTCGAGCTATAGAGAGCAAAAATGACACGACGTCCTTAAAGGGAACGGTGAACAGCACAGCAGAATCACAGCCCAATCAATCTCTGAATGCAGCGTGTTCATTTATTAACTCAATTAGCCTCTTGTTTAATGATTCCAAAGACTTAGTTAGAGATTCAGTAGAACCAAACGATAAAGCAGACCATCCAATGAGAGAGAGTCCAAAGCTTTGGGTGACGATACTGTCTTGAAACTTCACAGGTGACCTGGTTATAAACTCATTGACGTCTTTCATTCTTGTGGTTTGTAACACACTGTGATGTAACCATGGTTGTCCATTTAGAACTCTAACAGTAGTAAAGCTAAGGTAACTGTACTGTGTGTGTTAGTGTCCCATCTGACAGGACCCCTCTCGTGTAAGAAGGGCTTCATGCTCCACCACTGTGATCTTGTGCTGATCCACCTGCCCAAGTCAAAGCAACAAATGGCAATAAACTAACTCCATGAAAAAAATGTCTTGTTGCAAATTTGTTGTTGTCTCAAACACTGAGCAAGAAGAAACATTATATACAGTAAAAGAGCCTGATGATTTTTTTTTTTCATTTTCCACCAGGGTTTAAAAAGTCATTTTGACACTATAATAAGCATTGCATTGTAGTGCATATTTATAAGGACTGCTTAAGTGAAGATCTTAGTCAAACCACATCATTTTTTCCTGGCGGCGCAGTTGTTGTCTGCTGCAGACCTGTTGGACAGGAGGGCCGGTCATGATGCGGTTCAGACTGGTTTTTAAAGACAAATGCCAGTTTGTCAGGAGAGCGCAGCTGCCATATTAAGCCGGGCTGCGGCTGGCAGAAGTTTGTTGACTATGTTTAGCTGAGCTACTTTGCACTATTTCTGCCCATAGCCTGAAACAGATGGGCGTTCAGTCCTGAAGCACAAACGCTGAAATCAGCTCCCACTCACATTTACATGAGCAAGTAAACACTGGAGACGCTTAAAAAAACAAAAACAATGATGGATTACAGCTTGAAGCACAGTAGAACTGGGTTGAATGCTTAGTATTACCTCTGTAGGCCTATAATCATGCTCTACACTGGAAAGAACAATGGTATATATATACATATATATATATATCATATCATATAAATCTCATAATTACAAAAGTAACTGTGGATGCCTGTTTCTGTCAAGGAGTTAAAACATAAGAGGTGTCTTTTTACCTCACAATTTACCACAATTAATTTAAGATATTTGACGATATAATATATGCCTACTATCTCTGAGAGAAACACGATGCGTATAGCGTGGATATTACAATGAAGTAATAAAAGTTTAAAAATTGCATGGATGAGTCTGTACAGAATCCCAAATCAAATTCATTTTTCATCCGCTGTATACCAAGCTCATTTAGTAAACACACCCCAAACAGGCTGATAACTTAATAATTTTGTGATGTAAGATAACAGATATGCAGGACAGTACAGAGGAAAATCCAGCACGCATGCGTGAGGTGCTTGCAAACAGTAAGCCCAACCTCACTTCAATGTTGTGAATCATTCAGCAAATGGCGAATCATTTAACAACTCCAGAAAGTATATGGGAAAAGTTCTTGTTTTACAGTAGAGTTCATAAATAAATGCATGTTAATGAGATATTTCTCGGAGTAAAATCATTTGCAGTTAGCATGCCCACATTGCTAATTGACAAGCACTGCTCTCGTGTACACTTTGAGCACAGTACCGCCAGGAAGGTTTCATGCGTTTGAACTCACCTGAACCTGTGGGTTAGTTAGCAGTGTTGAGGGTTAAGTCGTGCTATAACACGAAGATGACTGACAGCAGCTTAAATCGTCAACAGAGCAAGCTTTCTTTTTACGCGAGGAATCAAAGTAACGTTACTCCGCGCGCGCTTTAAATTGAGATTTGATTATTTAAAGACATAGCTCATCAAAAAAAAATAGCATGACTTTTCTTGGAGATTTTTGTTCCAGCGCGATGATAACGAATCACCACAAACTGCTGAAAGTCTTCTCAAATAATATGGTAGATGTGATTAATGCAACGAAAAAATTCACTGAAAAACCTCTCCAGTGTCTCCAATTCATGAATGAAAAATATATGCACGAGAAAAAGTCAATTTCTGCATATCAATACCGTTTGGCTTACTATTTAAATTCTTATTATGTTATGTTTATTTAACAGTTTCACGACGTATTTTGCGAGGTGACTAATTTATAAAAATTCGTACGATTTGTCTAAAACCCCAGTGACGGATAGGTTTGGGGCGGGGTTAGGTGTAGGTCATTCGTACAAATACAGACGAATTGGCGATTCGTAAAATACGTGTGATTTGGCAAAACTCGTAAAAAAAAAAAAAAAAGTAAAATTGCTGTGAGATCAGGCTGGTTTATTTTTTGGAAGCTTTTTTGAAACAACTGGTACTGCATAAAAAGCGCTATATAAATAAATATGACTGGATGAAAATGCGTAGTCACTGATTCGATCGCAAATCGACTTTGATTCAGTTATTAAGTTAAACGCACTGAATCAATGATCCGGGTCACGATGATTAACCTATGAGGGGAAAGATTTACTCAAAAAAAAAAAAATTCTTCCAAATGACTTCCTAAGAATAAAAATATAGTGCATGGCATGAATCACTTTTATGATAATTTTCTGAAAACATGACAATTTTAAGTAAATTGTCCCCTTAGGTTTAAAAATTGCATTAAAAAAAGCAATAAAAATGAGAAAATACACTGCAGACTCAGTCAAGATAAATGAAGTAGAATTTATTGGTTTAGTTTTATAACAACCCAACTAAAGCACATCACCAAAACACATAATACTCAAATTTCGTAGTGAAATAACGCAGATTGACGTTATTGCACTTTCCTGAAGACATTCAAGGCAGATAACAGCACTATCAAAACCGTGCATAACACACAACTACACAATCACAACATGTCCATGACGCCCAACTATTGTTTATTCCATCACTGCCAACATATCAGTGCATGTATTTTTCCATTTATATATATTTTTTGCAAGAGCACAAAGTAAAAACCTGATATAAGAAAGAAGAAGCTACATTTGGGAATGCATATAAAGGAAGAGCCCCTTTAACAGTACTGCACAGTTCACTTGTTTGTTTACGGGTTTGTAATTTACATGATAAGACATGACCTCCAAAGTATTAAAATGAACTCCTGCCATTTTAATCTTCAGGTATACAGTGACATTTTCATTGAACTGGTGCTCTGGTTAACGTTTCACTAATCTAACCAATCGTTGGGCGCATGAAATAGTAAACTAGAGTCATGGTAGCAGATGTCATTCCTCACATTCTCATGACTGGTAAGCGTCCAGGAGGTCTTGACTATGAATTATCGGTCACTCCGCCAGCGATCCCGATGCCCTTTCCCCTGGCAGTCCAAAACAGCGCTAACGTTGTTCCCACAGAGCCCTATTTTAACACGGCTATGATGTCATTCCAGCTGATTCTTTTTCAGGTTGCACTGCTCTAAGATTGCAAAGATATTTATTTACACATGCCAGAAAAGAAGAAAAGAAACCCGGGGCACTTGAACTGTAAAACAGCAAGTGAAGAGTTCAACCCAGTGACCTTTAGTGATGATAAACGTTATCTGCATGTAAAATGCAAAATGGCCCTCAAATGTGACATTAATATCATTTCAATACCTAGAGGACGAGACCTACAGTGCGCTGTGTTTTGAAACACAATATCAGCTGTGGATGCTTTAGTGTTCCTGCCAAAGTGGCGTTCTTACCCACTGTAACAGCCCTGCCGGGCTCATATCAGATTATACCGACTCAGTGGCCTCAAACCAGACAGGACTGGAAAGAAGCAGTTTATTCACTCTGCTCTACAATAGTCCCCCCAAAAATATGAGCTATCCAACATCCAAGACAAAATAAAACACAAAAATATCTTCCTATACCATGACGCGCAACAGTCAAAATGACAAATGAGGCTCGTTGATGGTAAACTGGAGGGATTTTCTTTCTAAAATGCTTATCGGGTGTAAAGTGTTGTGTACCCTGTAAATCAAAGAACTAAAATTAACCAACGCATGCATCTGCATTGCAACCGAATCTCATAACGAAAGACTGAAGGTTTGTCCCATAAGGTAAGAAAATGAAAGAAAAAAAAAAAAAAAAGAAACCCAACAATTACAATATCAAAAACATCTTGTTTAGAATATCCTGTAAACATTTTTTTGGTCCTTCCATATAAACAATGTGACTCATTTATGAATCTCAAGCTGAATGAATTTGTCTGTCAAATCATGCTCATGTAAATTATTGTATTCAATTCAGTGTGGCTTTTCAAGCAAATTCCAAAGGATACTTTGCAGTGAAATGGGTGCCGTCGGAATTACTTACGACTAATTAAAATTAAAATTAATTAATCAAAATTAATTTGACTAATTAATTACGGCATTTACTTTCTGTTAAATCTGTTCTAATCAAGAAAAACTCATCTTGGACTGACTGAGGGTGAGTAAATTTAAAGCAAATTTGTATTTTTGGTAAACAAATTCACTCTGCTTGTGTTTCACTGACAAACAGACACATAAAGAAATGTAATACTTGTGTCAGGAAATATTCAATTCTAAACTGATATTTTTTTAAACCGAAATATGAAATAAAAATAAAACACCAGAAGATCACAGCAAAAACAGAAAACACATTACAGTGTGTGAAAGCCCTGCAGAGGCTTTAATGAATCACGAGAAAGCGCATGAATGAAGAACGGAAGCCTGTTCTTACACAGCCAGCTGAGCCGCTATCAGCCAATGAGGATGCAGGAAAGAGAGCAGGTGCATGATGATGACGTTCGTTCAGTCTGACTTCTTGTCCTGCTGAGAGTCGCATTTGGCCTGCGTTCAGAGACAGATAAACAATTTTTATCAACTGACAGAGATTTGCAAATTGCTGTAAGATTTGGAGAATTTGGGGTGGCTGACATGACGTCAGCAAGTCTTAGCAGCATCCTGCGTACTTTATTTTAGGACTACTCTCAACAATATTATCATCATATTGTATAATCTTTATGCATCCAGGAAGGAGGAGTAAAAATAAAATGAAGGCAAAAATATTATTAAAAATTATAAATTAATATATATAAATATATATATATACACAGTATAGATATAGATATATAATTCACCATTTTATATATACAGTGCTGTAGCTGATTAAATATAATCTGAAGAGATACATGTATACACAACATTTTATATATATATATATATATACACACACACACACACATACTCAGATACACATCTATATATATCAGGGGTGGCGAACTCCGGTCCTGGAGAGCTGCAGCCCTGCAGAGTTCAGCTCCTACCCTAATTAAAACTCACCTGTCTGTATCTTCTAAGTTATC
>JAUCMS010000145.1:3701213-3713874 GCA_032357445.1 Enteromius radiatus | reverse complement strand
AATCAAACACACCTGAAGAAGCTAATCAATGTCTTCAAGATCACTAGAAAGTTACAGGCAGGTGTGTTTGATTATGGCTGGAGCTAAACTCTGCAGGACACTGGCCCTCCAGGACCGAAATTGCCCACCCCTGATCTATATATTTAAATATGAATATAAACATATAGCTTGGCAGCGCTGTGATGTGATGTGCATGAAAGCACCTTGTTGACCTTGTTGCTGAGTGCTAAGTGTGCAACATGCTATAACTGCAGCACATGTTCATGAGTCACGGTCACTTATGTGCTGCTTATTTTTATGTAAACGAGAGAGGCCTGTATATCTGACTCCCACACTCAGTCTCACTTACACACACTTGAGAAGACTACCGGTCATAACAGTAATGTTTCCAGAGGAAAACGACTGACAGGTGCACTGACTTCAGAGTAATAAACATAAATAGAACCTGTTCTAGTATCATCAGCCGCAGAGAGAAGACCATGGGCCGGTTTACTTGCTTTATAGTAAAATATATTTCTGGAAGTAAATATGCTTTATTATGGTATTAATACACTAGTCCATATGAATGCAAATGGCAAAGATTAAACTTTGTGTGCACTTAATAAAGCACTTTGAGTTGGGTCTCGACATCTTGAAATTAAACTTTATGATACATTGCTTATGATATTGGAAAACTCACACTCACCGTGTAATTTGAGCAACAGACTGATGACAGCATATCTAATATCTAACTTTACTAAGTATACTAATATCAGACCCTCCAGGAAAGTGTCTGTTTCTTTTAAACATGTTTTCTCATAACATTCACTCAACCATTTGATGCCAACTGTACACTTGCCAATGGTGCCAATGTACCCTGTCTCTCAGTTCTGAGAATGTGACAAAAAAAGATTTTTGCTGATTTTGCCAACACTATGCATCTCAACCGTTACTATACAAAAGTAAAAATAAAGGGGATTTTATATTACAGTTTAAAACACTGAATAATTTTTGTATTGGCCTATTATGTACATTCTACTGAACAATAGTAATATATTTCTGCTGCCGTGTCCACACCGAACTTTTATTTTGACGGCTTGCCATGAATACCTTTACAGTTCTGTGTGTACATGATATGACGATAGATTTACTCAAATGAAACGGTCAAATGCTCTTGAAGTAACCCTCGGAGCAGTTCTGGAGATGGTATGCATGTAGCCTACTGCATTTATGTCCTCATTTAGTGAGATGCTAATATCAGCGGAAGCGTCACGCGCAGGTCAAAACCACACGTCTACAGCATACATTAACACAGAGACACGCAGAATTCATCTTTTTTTGCGGTTAAATACTGACAAATACTATTGAAAGTGTTTATGTATGTGTGTGTGTGTGTGGCAGAACTGCGCCGTGCGCGATACAGAAAGCGCAACTTAATGTAGAGACAGAAATGACACGCTGTCATGTAAATTATATAAAGAACATAAGGCTATTTTACACACTTCTGGTCAAACACACTGGCTAGTGCTGCAGTCTTATTGGCTCACTGATGTTGATGAGATTAACCCCTTTAGGTATCGAAATTGGGTACCAAACGACAAAACTTTTTTCAATACTCTGTTTTATCGAGGCAATTCGGTCGATACCTAAAAAGCATAGAACTCGATACCCAGCCCTAATTATAATATTTGCTTTCAGCAGCAAAAAAAAAAACTCCAGCAGATGCTGGCAGATTGACATTGCTCTGAGTTGGACAGCTGGCATCAGGGCAGATTGGAAACTGAAATTCAAATGTGGTTTGAGATGTTGAGATGAAAAATGTATTCATTTCTCAGATGTTTTTATCCATTTAAAGAGCTTTTGAGGTTCTGATTTGATCAGTCTGTATATATGCGTGTCCTGGGAAGTGAGCCCATGCCTTGCCTCGGAGCGTCAGGAATGATACATGAGATACAGGAAAATGTTCTTTGATCTGTTAAGATTATTAAAACATGGCACTTATGAGAAAACTACCTCCGTTTTATAACATAACTAGCTTCCAATCTGGGTACTATTTCAAGGCGTTATAGCCATTAGGTTTTCTAAATATTAAGACAATTAATACAAAATTCAGTTCAAGAACATTAATATGGATTTAAAAAGAATTTCAGACTAATTCTTCAACGAAAACAAATAAAATTATACTACTAATAATAATTCCTTTTGATAAATTAATCCTGTATATTAATAACTCATAATAGAAAGACAATATTATCAAATAAATATGATCAGTCAAAACAAAATTATATTATTACTGATTTTTTTTTTTTTTTACATTTCTTTGATTTTCAATATTGTGAGCTGGTTTAAAACACAAGAGTGAACCAAAATAATTTGAACCTAACATTAACTCTTGCCAAGTAAATTAAATAAAAATGTAAAAATAAAAAAAAAGAATTAAAGATTTTATTTTAAACACTCTTTCTTATTTCCATGAATTTATTTGATCAAAGTTCATGGAAGAATAATACATAAATCAAATTTACCAGTATATAAATAAGCAAACAAAAAAAAAAAACCTACATCCTTATACAAACACATTTAAATTAATATAAAATGCCATGTTGGAACTTCCATGTACACTTTTTGAGAGAAGAGCCAAGAGGTTGAAAAGAACGGATTAGCAGCAATGAATAAGAAGTGGTATTTATACATACGAGGTTTAGCATAAGAAATAGAATAAATGCTTAATCTACACTCGCATACTTTAGATGCTACCTAGTCATTCATCTATTTCAGGTCACTTCAGGTTTCTCTTCAGTTAGTATGCTGCCTTAGAAGGCAGGAGTCTTTGTAGTCAGTGAGGCAGCTAGGGACTAGAGCAGAGTTAGGATGGGAAAGATGTTAGCGGTGTGACAAAGAAATGAGTTCTGACCTGCAGTTCGCCGTGCTCCTCCAGCAGACGGTCGTACTCCACCGTGAGGTTCTCAGCCTGCTTCTTCATGGCCTTCACATCGCTGTCTGACTTCTGAAGAGCTGCACACATAACCAAACAGTGCAAACAATAAGCCCTAGAAATACATGAGTCTGAGTCTAAAACAACTGTATTTTAATAATGTAATTTATTCCTGTGACAAAAGCTGAATTTTTAACATCATTACCTTAGTCCTCAGTATCACATGATGTTTCAAAAATCATTCTAATATGCTGATTGCTGCTCAAGAAATGAATCTTATTTTCAATGTTAAAAATAATTGTGCTGCTTATTCTTGTGGAAACTGTGATGCATTTTTTTCAGGATGCTTTGATAAATCAAAAAAGTAAAAAAGAGCATTTATTTAATATATATCTACAAGAAATTAGTACAAAATGTTCAAGACTTTGCTGTCACTTCTTTTTTTCATTTAGTTCATGCTTGATTAATAAAATAATTACTTTGTTAAAAAAAAATACAAATACAAATAAAATACTTATCTTACTGAACCCAAACTTTTTAAAAGGAAGTGTATAACTACTAATTTTATTTACATGACATGCAAATGGCAGGCTGATCTGAAAACTATTAAATAAAATAATACCTGTAAGCTTACTTACGGTTTTGTGCACTACCCTTAAAATGTGTTTTGGTGTAAGGTGACCCAATGGAGACCTCGGTTTTGGGTCATCCAAGGGTCGTGAACTCTTTGGCACTGTCTAAATACAGTGTACATGTGAAAGGAGGCGTGGGAATCGATCTTACTAAGCGCAATCTTTTGTCTAGTTCTGCTGAGGTCATCTTGTGTTGCTCCCTGTAGGTCTGTAAATGTACTCTGAACCTATGTGTGACAACACTACATAATGAAACAAAGATGCATTGATCAAACGTTACAGTAAAAACTGTTATAAGAGACTTCTATTTCAGATAAGCACTGCCCTTTTGAGCTTTCAATTCATCAAAGAATCCCAAAAAAATTTTACCAGTTTCCACAAAAATTCTGGTTATCAAATACTGAGACTAAGACTGGAGTAATACTGTATTTACAGTATTTTTAATCAAATAAATGCAGCATTCTGGCTCCATACCTTTGAATGGCAAATGTTCCAATAAACGTCTCAATAAATGTTCCTGGTTTTATTGTGTGGCCAAATAATTAACACATTATGTTAACGTTATTCTAAAGAAACAGTGTTACTTTTAATAAACTAATCAAAATGTGATTTTCACCACCTATGAAGTCAATGATATCACATATCATTTTGCATGACCCAATAAAATAATTACATTGAAGCAACAGTTCACCCAAAAATGGTAAATTCTGACATTAACTGCTCACCCTCATGTCTTTCCAAAACCTGTAAGATGTTTGTTCATCTTCTAAACACAAATTAAGATTTGTTATGAAATCTGAGAGCTTTCTGACCCTGCATAGACAGCAAGGGTACTACCATGTTCAGGGCTCAGAAATGTGACACAAACTTATCTTTATGAGGTCCTTACTACCTTTCTGGGCTATGAATGTGGTAGTTGAGTCGCTGTCTATGGGGGGGACAGACAGCTCTTGAACTTCATCAAAAATATTTTAATTTGTTCTTACAGGCTTGGAACGACATGAGGGCGAGTAATTAAGAAAAAAATTCATTTTTGGGTGAACTATCCCTTTAATACTAATTATCTTCATAAACCAATTTTGTTTAATAGCCAAATGTTTGGGCATTAATGATCACCAAGAGACTGTGCAAGCACGCACAAGCACACAGCGGCTTTGTTTTTTTTTGCCAACAGTGACTCATTATTGGTTATTCAAGTACCTTTCTTTGTAGCGTCGAGCTCATCCTTCAGTTTCCTGACCTCTTCTGTCAGATTTTTCTTATCCTCCTCCACACCACCCTTGGCCTTCCCACCCACTTCAGGCACTTCTACACCCGCGTCCCGCAGTTTCTGATGAAAAACAGTAAGTCCTTTATTAGTCATATTATTGGATAATCAGCTATTTCACAAAAAGTGTTGCTCTAAATTCCTAGAAAATATTGAGAGGGTGTGAAATACATGACAAAACACAAGCTTCAACATGAGTCATGTTAAATCTGATTTAATATTGTTATACATGTTATTGTGAGCAATGTATTCTTGACTCTTATCAATCCCAATAACTACAATCAAGCTCAATCCAGCATTTTCAAACATATCCAGTTCATCATGTTTCAGAGGTGAATGGGTGGCAAACAGTTACTCAGTAGGATGTTTTTATCTAAAAGTAGAGACAGGGATGTAACCTGAAGACAGGAAAACATTTCACAGAAAACTGTATGGACATTTTCATCGTTTCAGTGGCCATTCATTAACATATCAAGTTACAGAAAACAAACAAACAAGTTTTCTATTTTCCAGGGATGACAATGATTGGGTTTATCAATGATCTCCATCTGTGTCACCAGTTAGTGAATAACCATCAACCCTCAACGTCACATCTCTGTGGCCCACTTCTCATACAAACTTTAAACATTCTCCAGAAATAACACTACAAATTCAACACTACAGAATAAATGCGATCAACTAAAACGACAAATGCAGTTGAATACAAAACCCTTTAACAGCAAAATCGAATCCAGTTAGAACTGATAAAATCACTTCACGATTCAGCTATTCAAAAGCTGCTTATCTACACGCTGAGTGGTAAACAACTGTTTTCATTTTATTCGTTTATAACGGAGAGTCATTGAGAGTAGATCATTTTGGACTTTGATACTAGTGTGCTGAAGGGTGAAAGTGAACTAAAACTAAAATAAATTAAAACTATTAAACAAATATTTTCACTACTTGAGATAAAATAAAAATTGAATAAAATAAAAATAGAAATAAATAAATCAAAATGTATATATAAAAGCCATATATATATATATATATATATATATATATATATATGCGTGTGTGTGTGTGTGTGTATAAACAATTAAAAATTACAATTAGCACTTAGTAAATGATAAAATGAAAATGTAAAATACAAAAAAAATATATATATAGTTTCTCAATTATGCCATAACACTGGTGTGTAGTTTACTGCATGCTAAAGATTTAATGTAGCCTACTATTTTGTATTTAAATATATTTTAGCATGCAATTTGCAAATGCGTCACATGCCCTCATCATGTAGCATGTTTAATTTAGCAAGTAACATCCTATTATTGTCACATGAAAAGTAGAAAAGAGTAGAAATCCATTGAAAAATGTCATGCATTGTGGGATAAAGCACCACATGTGCACATCAAGTCATGAGACATCATCAATATTCACATTTCCCAGAAGAGAAAGACTAGAACAGTTTAATGTACATATCTGCTAAAATGTAACTGTCCGGTACTTTTACTTTGTACAACTTCAGTGTAATTTTGATTTCATGAGGTCATTAACGTCTGAAACGTCAGTTACAGTCAGCGCTAACTAACAGACTTGTTCTGCTTACAAATTAACACATTACAGCAAGAACATTGTGGGACAACTGTCAAGGGTCAGGAGAGTTTCTCATACATGAAAAGTAGTTCTAAAAATCGTTAAAACCTTACTGAGTGCATATTTTAATGCTAAACCGCTAAAGATATGCAGCCCAAGGCACACAGACATTTTTAAATGAGCCTTTTCAAAGTGACCTGGACAAGGGAACAAATGTGAGGGAGTGTTTTACTTCATGTCAAACAAGGAAAAGATGTTTTCTGTGCCTGGGGAACAACTAGATTTGGGTCAGATGTTTTGGATGATGTTTCCTGCAGATATATGAAGAAAAAAAAAAAGCTAAAAAAACTACTCTTAAATGTGGCGTTGAGGAGAGCTAGAGCAGGGGTGCCCAACCCTGCTCCTGGCGATCAACTGTCCTGCAAAGTTCAGCTCCAGCTCAAATCAAACACACTTGAAGCAATAATTAATTACGTTTTTTAGGATTGCTTGAAAATTAAAACGCATGCATGTTTGATTAGAGTTGGAGCTGAACATTGCAGGACAGTCGATCGCCAGGAGAAGGGTTGGGCACCCCTGAGTTAGAGAGTTGCTAGCTGGGAAGGAAATTGCATCATTTTTGTTATGTCTTCATACGTAATATTTAGAAACATATGCAGGTTCCTGTGAATGAAAGATGCAAACACTGTAAGATTCACAATGCAAACCTCCCTTTCGAGTTCATCCAGATCATTTATGGGAATTAATCAGAAAATTGCCACATTTATGAAATCACAACCACATGACTGCCTACATTACGATACGTGGAGGTTTGTCACTCAAAGCTCATTTATCTATGCAAGCAGCAAAAACAAATTGCTAAATTTCCACAGAAAAGGTGAAAAAAAAGTTAAAATGAATGAAAATAAAGTATTAATTAAGCTTATAAGTAGCACTTTAAAAAAGTAAAATGTAAGAATGGAAACCGAAACGACCAATTCCCACCATCACATCCTCACGAAAATGATCAGTGCTTTATTACCGATGAATCTGTCTAGGCTAATTGCATTATGAATTATTAAAACATTATTTCGCATAACTAATAGCTGCAATATAACTACATTTTATGAAGCAGAGCCTTGCCAAATTCATGATCTCGTTCACACTTGATTAAATGTGAGAGGCCTATAACACCTGCTTGGGGACCAATGATAGAGAACGGCCTGCCCCTGAAAAGAGATGAGAGATCGATACAGGCCCTTTAGGAGTCATGTGCTGTTCTGACCTCGTCCCCTCCACAGAACGACCCCGTTAGCATCTACGCATGGATTATGCGCTCACGCCTATCAATAATAACCACCGCGAAATAATCACAAAGACCCGGTCAGGTCATCTCGCCCTGTGTTCAAGGACACATGTTCTTTACAGAAGCTTCAAGAACAGAGCAGCAAAACACTGCGTGTGGGAGATTTACAGGCCTCATTCTGCCAGAGTCAAACTTCATTTACTAAATTGAAATACTCCACCATCTGTCATTCAGTACGGCTTGTGCTTTTGTTTATGGCTCGCTCTGTGGTGTTACAACATTTGACAGACGTGAATTATGGCAGTGTGTGTGTGTGTGTGTGATAACCCACGTGTGCCGTGCTTCTCCATGGGGTGACAGCATGCAAAGATCAATGCGGTGACTTACTGCATGTCAGCACTGTAATTGAGCCACGCGGTGCTGATATATCCCAGCATCCTCCACGCCCGGGCATCCACATACTAACTAACTACATGAACTTAAGACAATAACACAGCATAAGATGATAGCTTTTAATAAAAAAAAAACTAGACATTCAAGGAAATGACGGTAATTGCAACCATGAACGAGACATTTCACTGCTGTCATAATATTCGGTGCAATTTTTTTTCTTTACTATAAGAATCAATAGACATTGAAGATGTAAAAGACAGTGAAGTGTAAAAGCAGTTAAATATATATTCGAGACACTAGATCAATGACAAATCAGTATGCAAATAAATCCGTGACAGAGGATCAGCTGCAATTTGTTATGCAAATATTAGGATATTAAAAACAGAATCTCTTTAACATTAAATAATGACCTAAAGTTTTTTAGGATTTTTTAAAAGAATTTACCTAAAGTTGAAATACCTAAATAAAAATAAATAATTATAAAAACTTAAAATTACCATAACTTATAGTGAAATTAAAAAGAAAATAGAATTAAAAGCAGATGCAAAATATTAATAAATACTAAAATAAAATATAAATAATACTACTAATAATGCCAATCTGCATTAAACATAGATAATATTAATGTACAATGTGCTGAGAATAAAATTATACTAGTTAGCACCTTACTTTGGAAGTCCTATAACTAAATCAACTGAAAAATAAAATAAAATAAAAATATTTTAAAAACTAAACTGAAAAAAGAAAATTACAGAGAAATAAAAACATTAAACACAATATCCCAATTTCAAACATGAATCTATTTACAACTTTAATGCTTACAAACTAATAACAGAACACACAAAACTAAATTCATCCAACAAACTAAGCTGAAATTGTTTGTTAACCATTTATGTCTGAATTACCAGCAGTACCTAAATACTCGGGGTCAGAGGTTTAGAACAAACCCTAACCATATTGTAATATCCATACAGTGCTGTAATAATCATCACTGGCACACAGCCATACTGATGTCAAGGCTGCTAAGACGCATGTCATCGGAGTGTCATATTATGTATTCCACACTCAGGGCACAAACTAGCACTCAGTGCTTTCTCCCTTCACTAAATTTGAAAAGGCCTGTGAACATGGAGCTGCTCTATTGAACTCTAGTTCCGCTCTAGATTGTTTACACTGTATAATTAATGTCTGTTAAAATACTGACAAAGCGGTTGGCAATTCCCTTGAATTTCACTGGAAACCCACTGAACGCAAATGTGTCTCAACAGCACAATGATGAAAGCTTATCACTAACTAGAAAGTTTCAGTTATACACCACTAAACCAATCCTCAACATTAGGGTTACTTTTCCTACTTAAAGATGCAATCAACAATGCCTTCTGTATATCCAATTCTATAATATTTTCCTATTCATATTCACTAGTTTCTCAATATAGTCCAATGCAATTTTATAAAACTTTATATAAATCTATTTAACTTAAAATATTTTTATGAAATATCATACGTATTATATATATATATATATATATATATGTACATACATTTTTTAAATAGCTTAATAAAAAAAGTTTTATTAATTATGGACACACAAGATCTATTTTTTATCAAATAAAAACAGCCTTAGTGAGCATAAGATAATAAATAAATAATAATAAATAAATAATCTTACCCACCACAATCGAAAAAGCTTAATTAAATGGTAATAAGAACTTCATTTAAAGTCATAAGGCCCAAATATTTTTTATATATTTCTTAACACCATAATAAAGAAAAAAACTGGCCAGTATCTCAACATTTCAAGTAATTTTACAATTATTTCGAACTAGGCAAGTATCAAGTGTCATGTTTGTTCACTTTCACATCTTGTTTAAACTCAAAGACCTATTTCTAGACATAATGTGAAACTCTGCCCTCTAGAGGTGAAATGCAAATTGTGCAGCACTGTGATACTGATGGACAATGTTTCTCCAAGGATGGACAAATGGAGAACACCTAACAAACCCGAATGACTCATGAGAACACGTGACGTTAAACCATCACTACATGTGGGGCTAAATCAAACATCATTCAAGAATAATGAGAGTGAGCAAACAATGACAAAATATTAATATTTGGGTAAACAGTTTCTTAATACAGCTAACTCATCACAGTCCCAGGTGCAACTGTCACGCCCCTATGTCCTGTAGCTACACCACTGGCTGTTAACCTGGTACCAGGGAAAGGTTTCTGTTTCGTTCTTTTTGGTGCATTTTCATGCACAACTCACTCACCTCCTGCAGTTTTTCATTTTCCTCCATGTACTTCTTTGCAGCATCATTTGCTCCCTCCGCCTGCTTTTTAAAGGCTTCATTAGAGGCCATCAGCGTAGCCTGCTGAGACAGCAGTGTGGCCAGACGTCTCAGCAGCCTAGAGGGAAAAAACAACAACATGAACTCATCAGACACCATTGGATTTACTAAACAGTCAGTGTGTATCTGATCGTTACGGCTCACCGCAGCAGCCTACGCTGCGATTCTACACAGACTTTGCCATAATTATTGGTGCTTGAAAAGGAGATGATCTCTATAACTATTATTTGAACAAATCTAAATTCTGAACATCATGGCGTACCTCGTCCCACACATTTGTGCTCCAGACATCAACTGTTTTATGATGGATGGTATTAAATAAACAAAAGCATCCGATATAAAACATTCTATAACACTTTATTTATATACATATACATAATTGTCCATTATATCTACATCTGTCATTCGTTTGTTACCCAAGGAAGGTTGAATGCATGTGCATACTTTTAGGGATTTTTAATGTTTGAGAAGGCTTTTTTAATTTTTTGGACCAGAACCAGTGCCTTGGATCCTTTTTTATTCATTTTTTTATAGCACTTATTTATAACATTCTACATTAAAACTATATGTACATTTTAACATCATTATTTAATTGTGAAATTAAAATACTGGTTTTCTATTTTAATATACTTTAAAATATTTATTTCTGTGATGCAAAGCTAAATTTTCTTCAGCAATTTTTACTCAAGCCTTCAGTGTCACATGATCCTTCAGAAATGCTGATTTTATTACCAATGTTGCTTTTTGGAAACCTGCAACAATTTTTTGATGTATACAAAGTAAAATAGAACATCATTTATACAAAAACGAAATCTTTTCTTTCAATTTAAGTCTTTACTGTCACTTTATATCAGTTTAACCCTTTGCTGAATAAAAAAAAAAAAAGAAAAAAAATCTTTCAAAAAGAAATTTAAAATAACAAAATACTGACCCCAAACATTTGAATGGTAATGTATATTTCTACAAAAAAAATGCTGTTCTTTTTAACTTTATTAATCAAAGAATCTAGAAAAAAAAGAATATAAAGCATAAGTATAAAGAAATTCAGAGTCACACATATCTTCATTTGAATAACATGTTAAATTTTACATGCAAATCTAAAAGGGAGAAGTCCAATCTGAACATGCACGCCTATTTTTCTAAGTGGACTACAGAAATAACATCTCTCTAAATAGTTCTATCCAATCTTTTAGATTGGGTTATGCAGCATTACTCCAGAAGCATGTGTGACACTGCTAGGAAACACTGATGTGCATTCATCACCATCAGAAGACAGCACAACAAACATCAGCATAAACAAATAAGTAAATACCGCTTGACCATAAGCAAATATCACCAGCCTAAAGACAGAGTATAGCATTTGGCATGGTATAACATTCTCACTTTACACAGTCAGTCTTCTACAGATGAGCTGAGACATGCAGGCCGATGACATCTGAACCGTGTGCTCCGACACAGAAGCTAAAGACAGAATGGATCACCTTCATGTCAGTGTCCACGTGTGTAATAAAGTTCAAGGTTTCATAAAAAGCTGTTGTGACCAAAATGCAGATGGATTGAGCCATGGACAACCGCAACTTGCATAAATGCAAGAGAAGCCCACACTTTGGTCAAATGCTCTGCTGCATGATGTAACAAGGTAATATGAGGTGACTAAGAGTAGATTCGCTTTAATCTCTGCTGATTTTTGAATATGAGGAAACAAGTCGTTTATAAGCTGGCGCAAGTGTTTATACAGTCAGACATTTCAATTGAAATAAAATAGGCTATTTTCACTGCAATAAAACGTCCTGTACACAACTTATTTCTATTAGAATCACAATTACTTAAAGGCAGTACAACAAATACTGCATATAATAATCTTGTATAAACACTGCCTTTTTTAATCTTTATTTTAAATAAGGAAACATTTTTATTGCAAAGAAAATAATTCTACAAACTTAACAGCACTAAAAATAAGATTCAGTTTCTCTCTCTTTCCAATAGATTTTTTGGTGGTGAAATATGACCCTTCTTTATATACTATACTAGATTACAAATATTAGATTATTTTGCAATAAAAAATTGTGTCTTAAATCATTCACAATTATTCCTTCACATAATGATGACTGGTTATATGCAGATAATATCCGAATCAATAAAGCCAGAGGATAAGAAGGAAAAAAAAAAATTAAGGAGAAAATATATATATAATATCAGATGCATGTGTATAAAATGCTAAGGAGGGGGGGGGGGGGGGGGGTTGCAAAA
>JAUCMS010000145.1:3672057-3683632 GCA_032357445.1 Enteromius radiatus | reverse complement strand
TTTGCAGTTTAGACAGCTCTTAACATTTATTTTAATCTAGGACTAGTCTTAATCCCTGTACGGGAAACTGGCCCATAGTGTTTATTTATTTATTTTTACCACAAATTAAGATGTAAGACAGTTGTTTATTTCAAAACAAGTATTTACAGTGAAACAGTTCTGCCAATCCAAGCAATGTCATAAAAACTGGCTTCTCCAGTCCTCTGCATCGAAATGATAAACAGACAAGTAAGAACTTTAAGAATCTCTGCCATCACAACAGCAGATGTGGCTAAAAAATCAGACAACGTCCACACGTAGCTGATGCTGAGGATGAGGGATATATTCTGGATCACCAAAATCACCACACTGATGAACTTCATTACGTTCACTGCAAGAGACACAGGGAAGATATTTAGATCTAAACACAGACAAATATTACCAGAGTCATGAACATTTCTTCTTTTTCTGAATGTAGCTAGTCACTGTCATCAGTTAAAGATACACCTAAACAGATGAACGTTTGATTAATCCAGCACAGATGAAATTCACTCTTTTGCACGTTGAAACAATTTCCTGGCAATGTCAATGAGACTGAGAAAAAACTACTAGAATGTGAGAATTAAAGCTTTAAACATTGTATTTAAAAAAAAATATGATTGCACATGTTGGCCTGTAAAATAATACAAACAATTAGAGGAGAAAAAAAGGGAAGTATGGTTTGGAAAGACATGATTATGCGGTTTTAAAATGACTTCATTCTCTGACAGCAGTCTCACACTATCAAGTTCCAAGGTAATAACATGGAACTTTCTAATTCTTACCATGGTACTTTTTGTTTGAATAAAAAACGCACCATGGTATTCTTTAAACTACCATGGAATATCATGTAATCACTATCCAAAAAAGTACATGGGTGACAAATATATTTACTTTCATGACGGCATCGAGTCTTTAAAAGGATAATTCACCGGAAATATGTTTTATTATTATTGTGGCTGTCATGTATGGTTCTACAGGGTAAGAGAAAACAAATAAAAAGGGCTGTGGCCAAAAAGAAAGTTGCGAAAACTTCAATACCCATAATGCGCAGGGCTCGAGCAGACTATCAGTTAGCGGGGATAAAAAATGAGGACGTAGGATCTGTAGTCTTTACAACTTTTGATTGCTCCCGGACTTTGCCTAACAAATAAACGGGGATATTTTGGTGCAGGTAACACGCAAAAATAATACACATTGTCCTATTTACTTATAACACCGACATTGAAGCTGAATGCACCTTTAATCAGTCTGATGTTTGAATAAGAGAGATACAGCGGATAAAATTATGTTTCTTACCGTGGTCCAGTTTTCGGGTGAATGTTTTATCTTCATTGCTTCTGTGTGGACTTCCTCTGATCGCTGTCATCGTCATCAACAAGCATGAACTCCAATATGTCCACAAATTTTGACGATCTGCTCGATCTGTAATGATTACGGAGTGTAATGCTGATTTCTCTGCAGCTGCTCTATGAAACACCTCATATGTCATCGAGAGAAGGGTTAACATCCCACAAAATCACTTCCCGTAACTGTCCGTGGAAGTTTTTTTTTTTTCTTCGACCTTCATTTTCCATTTTATTTTTATCTTTATCTAATTCTGATACTTTACTAGTTTGCCATCCTTTCCTTAACTTACATTTAACTTAACGATCCTACTTATACTGTGGGGGAAACGAGTACATGTAAACAAACCTTTGATGGCACCAAAGAATTATTGCACTGCATTACAGGAACCGCTAGGGGGCAGCAGCACATAAGAAATTCCTCATAGTTGCAATCACAGAAATACAGATAGACATCACAACCAATTGCATGTATTTTTTAAACCAAATATCAGTTTTAAAAACATCCTAATAAAACAAATGGTTTCTGTCCCTTCCCACATTACCTCCCAAATGTAGGGTGACTTTTCAATTCAATTCAAGTTTATTTATATAGCGCTTTTTACAATACAAAAAGCTTTTAAGTTTCTACAATATGTTTACATATGTATATGTAACTTATAACAAAATTTGGTAAATCTGTATGTTGTCTGAGGGTTGGCATCATCTCTTCTCAGGTGTTTGGTCATCTCAGATCATTTAAGACTGTAGGCCTATATTCTTCCCAAACAGCAAGCAGTGATGGCCCAGGATCTGGACCAACACTTTATTGCTGCCTGGGTTATTTACTGGGACATTTTTAAATTGCCTGACATTTTTGGGCCTTTTTTCTTTTACTTACTTACTCACTATAATCCTTTTACTTTCCATGTGCGCATATTATCTACATCTACATTATCTAAATCTACATCAAATGACAAAAAACATTTCTGAAAACAAAATATTTGAAGTCAGGTTTGGGGTGGGGTTTATTCCATATACTGAGACCTGACATCTCGGGGTAGCACACTTTGGTTTCTACCAGTATATAGATTGGGGTGTAAGTTGCAGATGTTAAACCATGTGGAAAAGTCAGTTGTGTCATTACAGTAAAGCATTCACGTGAACATGATAAAAACCATTCCTGCTTCACTTGTGGGTTAATAACTAACCTGAATGGTTGGACTGGAGAGGCCTGTTTAAAAATTCCCTTAAAGTGATGAACAGAAAACTATGATCACTGATATTGCTGGAGTTTCTCATTTGCATGAGCAAAAATGGATAGAAAAGACAAGACAGGTGTTTCTTTAAATATAGATATTTCACATCTATATTATTTATTCATAGAATCTTTTAAATTAAACATCATGTGACAACAGCCACAGCACATTGTTGAATACACAAGTATTTACAGCAAATTTTTGTGCCATTCCAAGCTAAAAACGCCAGGATTTGTTTCATAACAAAAAAAATGAAAGAAAAAAGAAAACTGCCTGTATCAAAAATACCCCAGTGTTTACATTGATGCATTACATGTTACGTTGGGAAAAGTCTGATTTGCACACATTACATTTTTAAAGTCTCAAATCAAACAAATACGTCAATGCTGTTTACTTCTAGACTTTAAATCCGAATCAGATGAATCTGGCTTTATCCATGTTTACCTCACATAACACAGTTAGGCAGATCTCTTTGGTGAGTAATCAGACAATTAGGAAAAGCCCATAGGCCCTTTTTAGTAAACATCAACAGCAGGTAAGTGGTTGAAACTCTCTTGACATTAGTTAAATGCTGACCTTTGGGAACTTCCAACAAAATGACACATAGCTGAGTTCGTCCAGTACAAAGCATCCTGACAACATTCTTTAAGTTACAGCACAGGTATTTCACAAGCAATACCAACAGAAACCAAAAGCCAGCTTTGTAATGGCTCAGAGGAATCCATCTAGGGAATTGGTTCATTTAGAGTAAACAGGATCCACAGGAATGTTCCTCTTCTCTTCTGTCACACCTTCTTTGAGAGTGTGTGTTGATAAATGGGAACAGATTCACGTGAGCCTGAATTATTGTTCCGCCAGGCCTCCCATCAAAAGACTGGAAAGCAGATCCAAAGTCTTTTTGTAACCCCTTAGAACAGGGAGACAATATCACTGTACAACAGAAACCTGTAAAACCAGGTATCATCGCAGTCTGGTAAATAACTGCGGTAAATAGTCCACCTACTGTTTAAGTCAGTTAGAACTTCAAAACAACCAAACAAACGAGACGAACACAGTTTACTGCTTCTGAAACCTCTTGCAAAAATAAATTAGTAAGTGGCTGAAAAAAATAAATAATCAGCAATAAATAAAAAAAAAAGTTGCATTGAGCCGTGATGGTTGTAGTCGTGGGAAATATTCATTCATAAAGTAAACCTGCAGCAATCCAGGGCCATTCTGGGTAAGTATAGATCCCAAGTTCAGAAGAAACAACACAAACGTTGAGCCACAGCCAAACAAAAAATAAATAAGGAAGTATCTAGAAGCAAGCAACTAGAGTTCAGGAAGTCCAGTGTGTAAAACAAAACAGTGTGTGTGTGTGTGTGAAATTTAAGAATCCAATCCAAAGTCCTTCAGGATTTAAAGGCTTGGTTTAATATTGCTTTCTGCTTGCAAATCTCCAATGTCCTCGGTGCTCTCCATCATCCAAGGATGCTGCAAAATCTGCTCCAAACTAGGCCGTTCCTCCGGCCTGTACGAAAGGCACCAGCGAATCAGAGACTGGCATTCTGAAATGAAAAAAAAAAAAGAGAAATGTTGAATAAACCTGGCATTGCATAATACCGATGGCTCTGTGACAAACTGCTCGTGTTCTGTTGTAAGTAAATGCGCAAATGTAAATGTTCAAAAATAACAAATCTGCTCGATTACATTGATTTTAATAATGTGAAGTATTTGCAAGTCATACAAGTGCAAAACAAGACTAACATGTTGAACAGGACTTCTTTTTCCCTTAATTGCATGCGCTTTATAAACAATTTAATAAGCCTAAAGGACATTTTGCTTAAGAAATGTTTAAGGGATAGTTCATAAAAAATATATATCATTCAATTATAATCATACAGGGTGAGTAAATGATAATAGAATTAGTATTTTTGGGTGGACTGTCTCTTTAAGAAAGTAGGCTCGTGGGCTCACCTTTGGAGATGCGTTTAGTGAAACTTGGAGTGCCATGCACAATGTCAGCGTCCCGCTCAAAGGGAATGTCTCCACACACCATGTCGAAGAGAAGTACACCCAGCGACCACACGGTGAGCGGACGAGCGCTGTAACGCTGCTGGAGGATCCACTCTGGAGGGCTGTAGACTCTGGTCCCTAAACCGACAGAGAGCTCATTAGAAACCGCTCCAGATTCATGATATATTCAATAACCACTCAAATTCTGCCTTACCTTCAAAGTCAGTGTAAACGGAGTCCTTCAGTAGAGCACCAGATCCAAAGTCAATGATTTTGATGTCTCCAGTGCGGGTGTCCACAAGGATGTTCTCATCTTTGATGTCCCGGTGCACAATTCCCTTAGAGTGGCAGAACTGCAGGGCTTCAATGACCTGTTTGAAGAATCTAAAAAAGACAGTTCTCATTAGTATTGTGGCTTACTGTTAGAATCGAATGGCAAAAGACTGTCGCTTTTTCGCACCTCTGTGCAATGGACTCCTCCAGGGCCCCACGTTCAGTGATGAAGTCAAAAAGGTCCTGGCAGTGTTGGGGTTTCTCGAAGACAATGAGGTATCCCTGACCTGACACCTCAAACCAGTCGAGCATCCGGATGATGCTGCGGTGACCGGGTAGAGACCCAGACCCTCCACCCAGACGCAGGAGGAGAGCGATCTCCATGGGGACTTTGTTTGCTGTACCAGCCTATGAAAGGTAAAGAAAAAACCAAGGTCATTATTCTGATTATTTTTTCACTGGAAAAGACGTTTTATTGAAAACATTCCCTAGAAAAGTACTGCAGGTGTAAACATGGGTTTCTCCCTGGGTTATGAAAAGGGGAACTACAATTAAATATTTTGGACCTATAAATATTCTTGTTTTGAAACCATAAATGTCTCGTCTATCAAATCTATTACTGTCACACACTTGGGAAAGTCCACTTAAGTTTCCCTTTTAGGCTGTTTTGAAAAATCCGTATCGTCACGCCTACGTCACTTTCTGTATTCTGTATTATTTCTGTGTCTGACGCTGTTCCGGTAAGAACCAAAACAATCAGAAGAGGGCGCTATAATTCATATTTCTATGATATTGTACGTTAAAATTGAAACTCATGTGGCTCTACTTGAATGACAAATTAACAACAACAACAACAATAAAACATTAATATGAAGGATTAATTACTCACCAGACTGGCCCACTGCTGAATTCTATCACAGGCTATTTGTTTGATAGCGACCTAAAATGATAATAAAAGTAATTTAGAGGAGGAATGTATAATGATATACATGCACAAACGTTTGCATTTTATATTATAGTAAATTACATTTACCTGTAGTCCGTCTGAAATGCGCTGTCCGGAGAACACAGAACCAAACCCGCCGCTTCCCAGAAGGGATCCCATCTTATATTGCTTTTCAAAGTGCTCTTTAACTGAAAGTAAACACAATCAGATATAACAAAGATGTAAAATAACAACCAAGAAAGCACGTCGGATATTATAAATTGGGCTTTTGGATTAATATAACATTTATCACAAGCGCTAATTATTATTTAACTGTTGATAAAGTTCAAAATAATTTAAAGACGAATTCAAACATAGCTATAGACCGATTTTTATTTTAATGAACTTACCATTTTTTGCTCTTACGCCTTCCAGCTCATCCGAACGCAGGTCAACGATCCTTTTATCCAACATTTTCAGGTTTTATACAAATAGAAACTCTAAAAACAAGGGCTATCTTCAGCTAGTTCAGTGCGCCGCCTCAGCAGAACATATCCATGGTAATCTGTTACGGTTCGTCGCTGTCTGTTTCAGTTCAATTCAAATTCCGCCGTTTGCAGCGAACGTCTGCGTGACCTCTCCTTCAAACACTCGCACACTTCTGAATCATCTCGGGGTTTGTTTATGTTTTAAGTTTATATGCGTAAACACGCCCACTCTAAGGAAACCGCCCAATCGTGGCCAACACGCTTGGACTGTTTTGAACTGACAACCAATCACAGCGCTGGTTAATTGAAATAAATTAATAGTAATGAGCTGTGGTTAAAATGTTAAGAATCTCTCCAGCTCTTACGCCCAACGTCCCTCAAAAAGGGCGCGCGCGCGCGATGACGGGAAAGCCTTTCACATTTTTTTAACACGTAAATTTTGAATTCACTCATGCGCTAAGTCAAGACATTCAAGCTGTTTCATAGCATTTTTAATAAACCCTTTTAAAGTAAAAAAATAGATACTAGCAGTTAGAGCATTTTACAACTACTAGGAAAAAACAAATACTAGAAAAAGTAAATATAAGTGAATAGAATTATATGGCAAAACGTTTTTTGTTTGTTTTTTAATCTGGATTGAGAAATTAAGTAGTACTCAAGCAACAAGTTCTAGTGATTAAGGAATAGATGGTCACACTAGTGAAAAAAACAACAACATAAAAATAACCTATTAGGTTATTCACTAATAACTGTCAAAACTGAAGTCAAAAAGTAGATACAAGTGTTGTTGAAAGAACAGTCATTTAGTAAAAATATTGCACACATCTGCACATATAAATAGGGACAATCTTAGACCCGTTTGAAGGGCATGACTCATGCATGCTCTGTGCTTGTGGGACAGTCCCACATCAGCTATTTACAAAATCGAATGTGGTTTTGTCTCCATGATGATATACCAAGAAAAACAGAACTTTAATAGCGATGCCATTTGATATTGCTTTATATGCAGATTTTAGGACCTCACTTACCAGACTTATAGGTTCTAGAGACACTTCAGCATTGCATTGACATTTCTACATGCATAAATGTCCAGAAACATTTTGATTTTCAATAAAATGGTTTTCCACATTTGAAAAATAATCATAGGTCATCAAAAATATGAATCAAGACTGTATAAAAAGGAAGGCAACAAATAAGTATATTTCTTCAGAAAGTTCTTTTTTTTTATTCCAAGAAAAAAAGAGCATTTTCATCCCAAACAAGAAAATAAAACAAGATTATATTAATCAATTAATTAAGAGGATAAAGTATGACTTTTTTTCAATAACCTTTCGTTTCCCCGTGTTTTCTATAATGATATCAGTCATGTTTATTTTCACATGCACCTAAAGAAGTCCAATGATGGTGTGAATGGTATAAGAAAGAAAAGGAGTGGTTAGGTGAGTATCACAACAATGGGCCATTACTGCTGGATGGCTGAGGCCAGTGATGGACAGATGGATGGATGGATGGGTGGGGAAGGAAAGGATGGACAATGTGAACTGCATGATGATGGAGAGAATGTGACTGGTTTGATTCCCATGTATCTGCCTCCTGCTTCAGATGCAGATTGTGCCTCAACCCTCCTTTATCAACTGCTGTCTGGAGAAGGTTCTCTATGCATGGCGTTTTTCTTCATGCTGTCGAGGTATTCCTGTTGTGACACGGCCAAGACGGATGCCAATATTTCGTCATCTTCCCAGTCTGTTAGGCCTGTTGCAAAACAAGAGCAACAAAACACATTATGGTCACAGGTCAAAACATTATACGCATGACTGAAATCGTCATCTAAATACTTCTGCTTAAATGCTTGACATTTGTTAATAGATAACGGCATGCACTACCTGTGAAAAATTGTGTTATACACTACCTGTGAAGATTTTTTCATGTATTAATTGAGAAGGAAATCTCTTATGCTCGCAAAGGCTGCATTTATTTGATTAAAAATATAGTAAAAACTGTGATATTGTGAAATATTACTGCATTTTTAACATAATCATTATTTTTATTTCAATATATTTTCAAATCTAATTTATTCCTGGGATGCAAAGCTGAATTTCCAGCATCATTCCTTCAGTCTTCAGTGTCACATGATCATTCAGAAACTAGTCTAGCATGCTGATTTGCTCAATTATGTTGCTTAACATTTTCGGGATGTATTTTTTAAAACTGATTCTTTGATGAATGAAGTTCAAAGGAACAGGATTCATTTGAAGTAAATACAGCAAAATATCTTCATCATTAAATTAGATCAGTTTAATATACCTTAAGTGAATAAAAGTATTAATCTCTTTGATTTCTGAAGGATGGCGTGACACTGGAGTAGACAAAAAAACTTGTAATATTATTGAACAATATTACTGTTCTTATTTTATATACATGCAGCCTTGGCGAGCAGAAAAGACTTTCAAAAACATCTTAATTATTCAAAACTTTTGACCAGTAATGTACAATTATTACATTTTTAAGGCTTAAAAGGAAAACTGAGAACAAAGGTGCAACACACGTAGCAACTTCATAAAAAGCCTTTACTACTAGTATCAAATGTGCAGAACAGCAATAATAAAGAATGAGTAGGTGTGTCCATCTTTTCAGACTGATGTATATCCATTACAACAGTTACAAAAACATTCCCTCCCTATTTACACCTTCTTAAGTTCTTTAAGCTGATGTCAACAGTAGCTGGGGTGTGCCGATACTCAGCTGCAATCAAATGTATTTAACTGCACATAACGACTGTACATGCTATTTTTTGCATGAGTGCTGGGTACAATTCACACAGCTCCACACTGAATCACGTGGATCACATCACAGATTCAAGCTGAGACGCATGAGGAAGGCAAGTGAGCACCGTGATTAACATGGCATTCCTGAGCCCTGGATTCTTTCAGGCTGAATCAGGCAGGAGAGCTAGACCAATTGGCAAGCGGGATTTCACTTCCTCACCAAAAGCAGTAGGGGACATCTCTTGCATAATGGCCCGATAGCCCAGTGCTGGATACAGAGACACCAGAGAAGACGAGGTGGGTCTGTCTGGTCCAACACAAGCCTGGTTACTGGGACCTAAACGGCGAGACAGAACACAATATTTCAATTATTTCGAAAGACTAAAGTTCGGAGATCTATGTGGCTTCTCCTGCAGTGCTTATGGGGGGATTTCACAAAAAGACCACACATAAAAATAACTGCTTAAAGAAACTTTTGTCTATTTTTTATTTATTTATTTTGTGCACAGTGATATTAAAATGAAGAATATGTATGCACAAATAGTCATTACTGCATTGCATCTGTACAATTAAGCTTTGAGGGTTTATTTTTAATTACTTAATGAACATTCTTAATTATAATTATGTTTTATTATATCTTTATTATTTTCATTATATGCATTGCTGTTATACAATACCATAATAATTGCTGTAATACTGTTTTTTACATTAAATGTTTTTATGTTTATGTATTTCAAATAAATGCTGAACTTTCTATTCATCAAACGACTTTTTTAAAAATCACCATGGTTTCCACAAAACAAAATTAAGCAACTATTTTTAACATTTATAATATTACATTTCTTGAGTATCAATTCAACATATTAGGTTCACGTGAAATGCTGAAAATTCAGCTTTGTATCACAAAAATAAATTGCATTTTAAAATACATTCAAATAGAAACTAGTTATTCTAAATTGTAATAATATTTCACAATATTACTGTTATTTTACAGTATTTTTGATCAAAGAAATCTAGCCTTGGTGAGCATAAGAGACTTCTAACATTAGTGTACATAACACAATTTGAACTGCACAAACAGGCTTTCTTTGTGCCAAATATAATTTCTCATTTAATTCCATTAGATTTTGAAGTGAAATATAACTCGGACATGTTCTTGACATGTTCGTTTCCTTATAATCAGTTTAATTATCCATGAACATCATGTGACATTTACCCTATAAAAGGGCTTGCTGGAGGAAATGTAGCACACAGTTAAACTGATAGTTTTAATAACACTGTTCCTATTGTAATCACTGCAGACAGACCTGGTGCACAGGGTGATGGGGGTTTGGATAGTGCGAGGGGTGCTCCGGCTGGGGAAGGGGGCTTAGCGGGTGTGTCCGAATGTGAAGGATCAGGAATCTCTGGAGAAGGGGCGGAGCTCCGCTGCCGTGGGGATCGGGCACTCCATTCTTCCAAACCACTGGAGGCCGCAGCCGTGGCCGAGCTGCACGTAGCACTGGCCTTACGAGGCTGAGGGAGCAACAAAAGTAAACACTTCCATTCACAAATGATAAGCAAACAGACACTTCATATCTTCAAAATCTGTCACTCAAAATAGTGAACATTCAACATACAAGGACACTTACGGAAAGTAGCAAATATTTTATGTTTGTTATATCAAAAGACTAGATTTTTTCCCCTTTCTCATACACTGGTGTCAGTTCAAGAAGTGATTTATAAGAAAGCCTATAGTTTCTGTGAAGAATGGTCTTCTTCTCAGCTGGCAGAAGTGTGAAAACGCAAACCACACAGGCTGCAGGTATATGCGTAGCCGATAGTTTTAGCTATGTGTATCTTAACCAACGAAGCACTCATCACAGCTTGCTTGTGACTTTGTTAAAAAATTCCTATGCGATCAGCATTAAACCAGTGATTACTTTATGACGCCAAAGGTTTCTGTGACTAACTACTTGACTCTTACAGACAATCCTGTTGAGTAGAATAAAAATGCAGCTTCTGATGGAATGAGACATGATGCTGGGTAGTGTTAGGTACTTAGTATGATTAGCACACCTGTCGTGCCTGTTTCTCTTGGTCTCGAAGCCACTGTAAGTACGATTCTCTGGCCACTTGCTCTTCTATGGCCTCGTTGGTGGCTTCCCAATCCGTGGCCCTCTTCTTGTCCTCCAGCATCTGTTGCTCAATCCAGGATTCCTCTGATGTTTTAATGGCATTCTTCATGAGTGACTGGTCTGCAAACTGCGTAGATACAGAGAGACAGATACAGAAGAAGGGTTAAAGGCCACATTTTAGTCCTCAGGTGACAGGTGGGAATGTTTCTGCTCACGCACCTTGAGGGTGAGTTGATTTGTGGGGAATGGAGAAACACTTTCTCCTATATGCAAATTTGCGTGACTTGCGTGATACGTGAAAATCGCAGTTCTGACTTGTTCTTGCAATTGGGAGATATAGGGCCGGTTTCCCGGATAGGAATTAGATTAAGCCAGGACTAGACCTTTGCTAATTTAGGACATTTAAGAAT
>JAUCMS010000145.1:3654386-3669447 GCA_032357445.1 Enteromius radiatus | reverse complement strand
CCTAAAAATGGCTGTCCACCAACGTTTACCATCCAACCTGACAGAACTGGAGAGGATCTGCAAGGAGGAATGGCAGACGATCCCCAAATCCAGCTGTGAAAAACTTGCAGCTTTCCCAAAAAGACTCATGGCTGTATTCATGGGTGCTTCTACTAAATACTGAGCAAAGGGTCTGAATACTTCATTTCAGTTTTTCTTTTTTAATACATCTGCAAAAATCTACAATTCTGTGTTTTTCTGTCAATATGGGGTGCTGTGTGTACATTAAGGAGGAAAAAAAAATTTACTTAAATGATTTTAGCAAATGGCTGCAATATAACAAGGTGAAAAATTTAAGGGGGTCTGAATACTTTCTGCACCCCATGTATCTGTGTGTACTGTGCATATTTATTATGTATACATATGCACATAATAAATATACACAGTACACATACATATACTATGCAAACAAGACATTTCTTTTATTTTGGATGCAATTAATCGTGATTAGTTGTTTGACAGCACTATTTGTTTTTAATACAGTTAGTTGTACACTAAAAAGTGTGGTCATTTTTGTAATGCTCCTATGTGTAGGTTCAGTAATAAATGACTTAACCTAAATATAGGAGTCTGATAAAAATGCTCACTTTAGAAAACAAAAATTAATATATGTTGCAGATACCCACCCCTGGTTTGAAGGCAGGAAGTCCGAGCCCAACTCCAATTGTGGCTTTGTTGGGATTCACTACAGAGTTGTAGTGAATGTTCCGATGGTAACTAACTCTGATTGGCTCGTCATTATTTTGATGGATGCCATGGAACGTGTTGATTGGTTCTAAATGAAGCCATCAAAATAACATTTGGAAACACAAAGGACAAGATTTTCTTATGCATCAATATAATAGCAATATGCATGACCAAAAAGGATGTTAAACATTATGCATGTAAATATAATTCCTTGCAATACCAATAAATCCATGAAACAACTTTCAAAATGGTCATCGCTATTTATTAAGGTATTTGAATGATGGTATATAGTGAAATGTACGTAATTCAGTTTTATGGATGCAGTTATGCAAATTCAACTCACCAGTGCCGTACTGATAAACTTCCACTGGCCGATTGTACATCTCTGCCATAGCCTGCATCTCAATATGGTTTCCATGACAGTTGTTCTTCCTCTTTCTGTTGATGTATGTAGTGAAGTCCTCTGTCACATAGTTCGAGAAGTAATCTGCATTTTTCATCTGCAAGTAAAATCATACAGAAAGCATGAATTTATTGAAAATGCAATGAGGTTTTGTACACTCTGAGGATCCCAAAGAACATCACATACCAAGTAATCCATGCAATGTTTGCGGACGACTTCGTGCATATCTTGGTCTCCATAAACCTGATCAGCTGTAGAAAGATGATGACACTAGGGTTATTTCCAAATAAACACAACATGATCTTTGCATGCATTCATTTTACAATTTTATTGGATTTTCTTTAATTTCTTGTAGCGTCTCTGCAAAATTAAAAGTGATTTAGTCATGTAACAATGTACACAATGTCATTTTTGCATTTATTTCATGCCACACAGTTTTTGGTGAACTTTATTTTTGTTACATTTAGGTCTTTACTTTTATAAAATAAAAAAGGTAAAAACAATATGGTTCATGTTAGCTATTGAGCTGCATAAAGTTAACTTTTAACACCTTGTAAAAGAACAGTGTTGCAAGTAACCACTGAGTAATCTTGAGAGGATTGACAGGCAAATTCTGTAACGCATGCATGCATGCAAGACTACTTGTTTCAATCCGCAAACCCCACATTTGGCGGGCTTTACCATAATCATTTATGTGCGAGTGACTCAAAGCAAGACAAGGGGCCCAAATATGGTACCGATGTAAACAAACAGGCTTACGAGCTCCGCTCAGAGGCCAACACCTTTTCCTTTCAAAAGCAGCGATATGCAAATGAGCCTCAGCCTCAAAGCTCATTCCGGCTAGTCACATGACCACTATCCGCAAAGATTCTGAGAAACTCTTAGTCAATTTCCTCTTTCGCAGTATCGGCCTACTTCTGTTGTGACACTTCTGAACAGACTGAGGAAGTTGCTCTCGCTTCGCTAAAAAAAAACAAAAAAGCTTTAAATGAAAGTTCAAACAAACACAAATACAGGTGCTTTATTTAAATACTCTTGCACTTTTTTAGTTCCATGAAGAGGCCCTGTTACCTGCCTATGTGTTATCTGATACAGTAGTGTAGGGTTTGAGAAAGAGAATGTTGTTGGTGGAGGAACTTGGGTTTGGTTTAATGTCTAGTCGAGCATCCTACAGCAAAAACTCACTGCTAATATGCTCTGCAGCTGGCACTGACTGAACGCTCTGTACTTCTTAGGATATTAATTGGATATGAAAGAACCTGTTGTTCTGTTCCCAATAACAATAGTTGCCATTTTCTGGCAGGTCCGTGTTGTTTTCATGAGCTAGCTATAGATGTCACTCCCAAGGTTTGTCCTTTTAGAAATGCTTAGAGCTTTTTTAATGTGGCGCAACACTACAATTTAGTTCTGAAGCCACTCGTGCATTTAGAACAATTAAATTGTTGTTTTCACTTTTCCTAATTGGTTCAGTGGGCTTGTTAGACACATGTTCATTTATAAAATCAGGATCTTGATATTTGAAACTGTAGTTAAGATCTGAGCTCAAACACAGGAGGAGAACAGCAGCTGGGGATTTGGTCTGTTTCTGGTTCCCCATTTTGCATGTTATTGGTATTTCCATCTGTCTTACCCTTTCCATTCATTACAGCACGGTGCAGTGGATAACCAGACCCGTTGTCAGTGGGTGCTGCGGGGGAGAGTCAGGGATTTCCCTTCGCTCCTTTGCATTATTCTGACTCATGTGTGATGATAAACACCTGCCTTCAATTTTTTTCCTGATTTCACCCCAAATTTGAATAACAAACAGCTTTACTACAGTGGGGCTGCCACGTGGGGCCTTGCACATGGCTGGAAATTTTGCATGAACAAACAGTGAGGACTAATAAGGAAAGATATTTCCTGAAGTATATGTTGACCTAAATTGCATCTTTAACTTTTAGACTTTGGGTTAAGGGTTTTTCAAAAATGCTAACTTCAAAGGGGTACTACACCTGAAATGTTCATCATCACTTACTCGCCCTAATGTCACTCCAAACCAGTAAGACTGTCTTTCTTCTGTGAAACACATAGAAGTCTGTTGGGGTCCAAACACAACTGGACCACACTGACTTATTTTATGGACAAAAAGGAAACACAGAGGCTTTTCAAGATATCTTCTTCAGGTTTGGACTGACATGAGGGTAAGTAAATAATGCCAATTTTTAATCTTGAACCATGCTATGGCTGTGAGTAAAAGTCACATTGCACACTGAGAGGTTTTTTATTACTTTCACAGGTGATCAAACTAACCACATAGCAAGTATCCCAAGCATCACTGGCAATGGGTTTTGCACATCTAAATAAATACTTAGATATATAAAAGGTTTCCAATTTCCCAGAATTCACCAAGGTGTTCTAAGTTTTTTCCTAATGACCAGTCAGAAATTCCCACTTTTAAAATATTAAAAAATGAAAAGTGAAAGTGACATGTGGCCAACTATGGTGACCCATAATCAGAATGTATGCATTTATTTGATTAGTAAAAAGGAAGTACAATTAATAGATATTGTAAAACATTTTGAAGAACCATTTTTGCTTTAATTAATAGAGGACAGTGACGAGAGATGGCAGGTAGCGAAGTGGGAGAAGAATATATTGGGAAGGTCCTCAAGCCAGGATTCAAACTTGGGATGCCCTTACTTTACTACTTTAAAAGGAATACTCCACCCCAAATTGAAACTTTTGTCATTAATCGCTTACCACATGTCGTTTCAAACCTTTAAAAGCTTTGCTCACCCTCAGAGCACAATTTAAGATATTTTGAATGAAAACCGGGAGGCTTGTGACTGTCCCACTGACTGCCAAGTAAAATGCACTGTTAAGGACAAGAACAGTGGTTTTCAAGCTTATTCCTGGGGAGCCACAGCTCTACACATTTTGCATGTCTTCCTAATTTACAGATCATCAGCTCATAAGGTAACAGCTCCATGAACTCAATGAGTGTGTCAGATAAGGGAGGCATGCAAAACGCTCAGAGCAGTGGGAACTGAGGAACAGGATTGGTCCAGAAAAGTATGAAAGAGATCATCTGAATACTCAGTGGTTCAACCATAATGTTTTGAAGCATATGCTAAGTCTTTTATTTATATTTTTCTGTACAAAATATTCATAACGTTACGGTTGAACCACTGATGGTAGATGGAGTATTCAGACGATATCTTTCGATACCTTGACAGTATTTACGTAGTGGTCAATGGGACAATCTCAAGCCTGCCGGTTTTCATCTAAAATATCTTAAATTGTATTCTGAAGACGAACAAAGCTTTTACGGTTTGGAATGACATGGGGATGAGTGATTATTAGCGTGGAGTAACCCTGTAATTTAACATGTAATTACTAATGCTAATCTAGTGCTCGAAAACCATTTTTTATTATTATCAATGCTTTAAACAGTTGTGCTGCTTAATACTAACACTACGATAGACTAAAGTTCAAAAGAACAGCTTATCTAAAACAGAAATATTTTGTAATATCACATATGTCTTGATTGTCACTTTTGATCCATTTAATGCATCACGATTGAATAAAAGTCTGCACCCATTTTATGGAAGTTGCACCTTCTATAATTTACCATGTGCTTTATTTATCAGAACCTGTAGATTAATTAATTATTTTGTTAATGGTGTTGATAGTCTTTCTAACAGAGTAATGATCTCTGAAATACCATTTCTTTATTCTGATCACGCAAACAAACATAGAACACTGGCAAACTTTTTACATTCACATAACTGTGTCTTAACTGCAATGAACACACAAATAGCACGCCGCAACGATCACCCTGCAATAGGTCGTTTCCCAAACACTAAAAGCAAGTGGTTGACCTCTCTGCAGCCAGCAGACTCACTGATGAGAAGAGGTCGACAGTGAATAAAAAAAACGGAATAGAAAACCCTGCTGGGTAGGTCTACCACGAAAGAGCGATACCGCTGATAGAATTCATGAGAAAAGAGAAGAGCGGAGGTCCACAGAGCAAGAGCAAAACCACAAGCTCACTTCCACTAATGTAGGCCACAGATAGAGTCTTGATTCTAAGAAAGGGGCAGGCCTAGCTAACTAGAGAGAGTTTAGACCTGCCCTTGAGGTCTGGTGGTCATCGATAAGGTTTATCTTCAAAAAGCAGGGCCGCAGTGACATCACAATGAGCTGAATTAGAAGAAATTAATTTAAGATTCCCAGGACTTTACACACCCTACGTGAGGAGCTTCATTCACGTATTTCAGCAGCAGTAAACGTGTCATATGTAAACAGCATGGAGAACAACTGCCAAAATGAAGACAGCTCAACAGCAGCATTTAACCTATGTTAACCTACTAGGGATAAACAATGTCAGACACTTTAAAAATCTGGGATAAAGTTTAAGGATTTTAAAAAATGAAGTAGAAATTTGCATTTCTATGACTAAACGTAAGCAAATACCAGTCACACTGGAAAACATGACTCAGGTTTTGTTCAATTCCCACCCTAACTGTGCTTAAATTGTGTAAACCTAAATATTTCTTTCCAAGTCTAAAATCTTAAAAACAGTCTACTAAATATGTTATTGAAGCAATCAACTGTTACAGCAATTTTAAAAGATTTCATAAAAGGCAATCATAATAAATGATAAAATGTATAAATAGTGAAAAAAAAAAAATATATATATATATATATATATATATATTTACTCCTCCTCCTCTATCCCTTTCTTTCTCTCTATAAATATATCTAAAAATAAAAATCACCCCTAAGTCTAATTTATGAATGAATCATTATTCAATGCTCTAATCAAAATTATTAAAAGCCCAAAAGAAGCAAAGATCATCCTTAAATAATGGCATCATAGATTTAAGTCTACTCCTCACACAAAGCTTTAGAAAACTTTAGAAGAACTGTAATTTATTGTACACATCAATAGAAAAGCTTATATGAGACTTGATAGTACTAATTCGCCTGAAATCCCAGCACGCATTCATATGCATTATATAGAAAATCATGGCCAGAATGCTCATCAAAATCCACTTTATATTTTACAGAAGACACACAGATTAAACATCAACTCAAGTAAATATGTCAGAATTGTTTTGAGTGACCTATTCCTGTAGCTATTTTACAATTGCTTCATGGTGCAAACAAGACGTAAATATGCATAGAAATTATATTAACTGTAAGTAAAGTATTTATTTTTTAGGTTTCAAATACATTTTTTTAAAAGAATAAAATGTCAAAACTTGTTTGAAAAAACCTAGGATAGTGCCAAATTTTTTAAATGTAGAATTACTACTAATTAGTATTTGTGGTGAAAGCAATTTGTCTTTTAATGTGTCACAAATTGATTTTTGTTGTAAATATGCCTGACAAGATCGTTACACCAAATGGCATTTTAGTGGGTATCTTAGAAAAATGTATGATATTTAAATTTTTCTCAGAAAACAAAAAGCAAATATGCAATTTATTAAAAATAATATATATATATTAATTTAATTAATAACTTTTTGCAAAACAACAATAATTTGCAGCAGTTCTATACTTATTGTTTTTATGCTTAAACCTTTTTTCGTCTTTGACCCATGACTTCACTGATATTTTTACTATAGTTACATCATTAAACCTTGATGCCCCGTCTCCAAATATGTCCGTGTGGAACATGAGTTGCAGAGTTCATCCAGAAAGAGCTGAGGTCACCGCTCTGACCTGCACTTCTGTATGCTCCTTGACTCCAACGGCTCACAAAATCATTTGACAGACCACGTCCACCTCGACACCCGATCAGTAAACACGCTCTTCAAACAAATGAATCGATGTGGCACTCTAAAAACAGACAACAGTTACAGCAGGCCCAAAGGTAACTCCACTCAACAGCCTGATTGACTACTGTGTGTTCTGTTCACTTATCTGTGAGCCTCAATACGCTCTCAATTTGAGATTATGATCATATACATCAATGCATATTGATTCCCAAGTACATTGTGAGATCAGATCACAAACATATTTTTAAAGTACACTCTGTGCTTTCCATAAGCTAAGAAAGTACAGTTAGATATCGAATAATGGCTTATGCACGGACTGAACAGAGTTACATTAGCGCCAGAAAAGTCAGCCAGTGATCATGAGGTTGTTGAGTAACACAGAGCTTACTATTGCTCCAGAAACACACCGACGGTCAAATACACTCATTCATGCTCACGAGACTGTATTGCAAGCAGGCATCCTGTCTACTGGCACGGTCCATGCAGGTCATAGAGGACCACTGAAAATCCAGCGTAAACTCCAGACTTGAATTACGTGTCTGTACGATTTCATCAACAGCCTGGTTTTGTAAGAAATGACGCCAAGGCATGGGGATGACAATGTTTTCTGTACATTGGCAAGAGAAGATACAGCTCTTGGTGGTGTCTAGGTGAAAGTTGGAGAGACTTGCTGAGCATCTGCCTTCCAGATGTGCAAAAGTTCACGCCGAAGCTACGACCGAGAAAACTAAGTAAAAGGGTGCAGACGGTCTTATCACAAGCACCGTCTGCAAGTCAAGTGATTGGGAGCATTTTACAACCGAGTTTCAAAATGGTTTTCGGTTAAACGGACATTATAAACAACACTTGCGATAGATTAATCGAAATATGCTCCATGACTTTTGCTCTAAAGCGCACTGTCAGACTTGCTGGTTTACGCTGGATCAAACTAGTTAACATCCTCAAGTTCTAGACCATTTCCCGTCTCTTAGAAACCAAGCACTATAAAAAGGTGTTACGTGAGCGGTGCATATGTTGAAACATGTACTTTCCTGTTCTAGAAGGGGTCGATCAATGTAATGACACGGAATCTACTAGCAACCCTTGATTCCAGCATGGCTTCAAACTTTGCTCCATGTTTGCCACAATACATGAGTCGAATACTACGCTGCGCCAGATAGTTGAAAGCTGACCTATGCTTTTTATGTTTCATGTTCACAAATATCAAGTGCGTTGACCTTTTTGTGACTGATTTGAAGATTTATGTAAGCTTAAAAGTCATTACAATGTCCAATAAGTAGTTTAGTTTTAGGTGATAATTCACCTCTAAATGAAAATTAACTCAACTTTACATAATTCTTTCAGATTTGATCAAAAATATCATAATTTGTGTTCCGAAGATAAACAAAGGTCTAATGGGTTTGGAACGACATGAGGGTGAGTAATTAATGGCATAATTTCATTTTGGGGTGAACTAACACTTTAATTATCCTAATTTTAAGTGTGAAATGTTGGACACTTCATGCACTCAACTGAAGCAGTTTTTCTGATATAACAAAGAGATTATCAGACTCTGATGCTGGAGGACAAAACACCCTTATAAAATTAATCAACCAGATGGATGGGTACACAGTGCATCGCGTAAGTGCACAGTGTTCAGTACATTATTTGGGACACCACTTATGTTTGTTTCTCATGCATACAATGAAAGTCATTTTGGGGTGAACTACGCTTTACCCGAGGGCAAGGTGGGTAGATGCCACCAATGAATCTGTGTAGAAAGGAATTTCAGCCACACCTTTACGTTTCCCGCTCCGTCAAATCATGTTATGGCATTTGTGGCATCTGCTCTACAATCACAACAAGATGACGAACTGCAAAACGAGAGGAATGCAGCCGAGCTGTCTGTCAGGGGTTCATGGCAGGGCACAGACAGCTTTGTTTACTACAGAAGCAGGTATCTGGAAGAGATCCCGCAGTGCGTGCAGGGGAAAATAAACAGGGCCTACACTGGAATGCGCTTTGCATATGATGGGGATTTTTATATACAGGTCCAGCCACGTGAGGTAGAGGTTAGTGTTGCTTCAGGTGAGGCTGTTCTTAGCTCGGCGTCTGCCAGGGCACCTCAGATAGATCACAGAAAATAACGTTTGTTCCTGAAATAGAACTTTGCTTAAGAGGAAAGTGAAAACAACAACTGACTTGACAGAAGGAAGTAGACTTATTTACACTAAATTCTAAGGAAATGGAGGAGACAAAAAAAGCCTAGATGACAAATACAAAAAGGTTTTGTTGCAATATCTCATGCAGAAGTTCTTGGAAAGCATTAAAGTAGAGCAAGAAGCAACTGTAGGCTGAGAGTTACAGCTATACTTTTACCAAACAGCACTACATAATCAATGTTAATTAAACAATTGCATTTATTAGCAGTGTTTGCAAAGGCAAACATAGCTTGTACTATTGCTGATATTTATGAAAAAAATCTAGAGATCACCAACAGTGCTATTTTACTATTTATCTAGTATGTTGATATAGTTATTTTATGCATTATTCCTTTAAATTTACGTTTAAATTTTAACATTGTTATGTGGTTGTAATTTTTACTAGTTTTTTTTTAATATCTATTTCTATTTAATGTTTTTTTATTGCAGTAGTTAACAGTAGGTAGTTTTATTAATTTTAGTTTACTTAAAGTTTCTGAAATATGACTTGAAATAACAAAAAAAACCTTCATTTTTCTAATATCTAATATTTATGTTTTTCATTAGTTTTAGTTAACCATAATTGCACTGCTAGTTTTAATAAACAATAAAAGCATCGTAAAGACAACATTTGCAAATATTTTTTTCCAGTGTAGACAATTATTCTGCAACAGTAGATAAGACAGTACTAGTACAAAATTCAAATGATGTTAAAAGTGCACCCAAATCAGCTATTTTACAACTACTTTGAACCTGGCTCATCCAATCAGGTTTTAGAGCCTTAACTATGCTTTTTGAATATTTATTCAAGCAAACTTCACGCCACAGCCAGACTGTTACAGACCAGGTGAAGAGGTCAGCCCACATACTTTTATCCCACTATATGGAAATATGCCTGGAAAGAGGTCTTTGATAAAATGCACAGCCGGCACTGCTGCACTTCAGAAGAAATGTGCAAATCCAAGCCAAAAACAAATAAGTGCACGGTTACTCGAACAAACGTTCAACTTTCCTCAGTGTAGGATTACGATCCACTGCGTAACCCTATTCTTCAATGGACGACTGGAAAAATAAGGCATTTAAAAAGGGCTCTCGTTACAGTACAAGAATCTGCACCTTCTAACCTGCTCACCCGCGGACAAGCATTCACATAAGATGGCCGAGCTATTGACGCCGAAGTTTGCAAAATGAATGGGTTAATCTGTTTTTGAAGAGCCTAATTAGTGTTTATTTAGCTGGCTGGGTCAGGTCACCCCACTCCTGAGAATAAACAGCCAGTGTGTGTCTTGGTAATGATGTCAACTGCTTCCCTGTTTGCTGAAGACCAGGTCAAGCTCTGGAAAGAGGGGCAGTGCTCTGGATAAGCAGCAGAGTAGCACTGGAAAGGAGAGCGAATGCTGGGAGCTAGGGCAGGGATCTAACACATGACACCGTTTCCCACGTATCATAAAGGAGAAGCGCATTCCCAACACGAAACCCTGCACAACAATTACTGCAGCACAGAATACCTGCAAAGTTTTGGTCAGGATGTGGTGATTCATACTTAGTGTTTCACAACAAAACTGTTTTTCAAAACAGGCCATGGCTCTACGAAACTAAAGCGGGATATTAGAACAGTTGTCGAACATTGTAGATTGGAGGACTTAACTCATGACAGCCAATCAGACAGCTAATGTGTGAAACCACGAAACCTTTTGAAAGCTTTTCTTTGTAATAGCAAAACTGAAACCTCAGCGGCATACTTCTCACTATCAGAAGACACAGGTGTTTGTGGAAGCATGTGTCCACATAAGTGTTAACTTAAACATACTCCCCAATGATGTGGTTAAACGTGAGGGGTCTGATCAGAAACTGTCAAAACAAAGCAGCCAACGGACACTCATCATTTCCACTTATTTTCCTTCATTTGCAACGGTTGGGTTGATATGTTTGAACATAATCTGTTTCTCATTATCTAAAATTGTTTAAATCTTGTGCTTGAATGCAAAGTATTAGTTTTGTGGACAAATATAAATTGTAGGTACATATGCATTAATTAATGTGTCTTCACAGAACACAATCTTTAAATTTGAGTCTTATTTTTGGCTATTGTTACAAATACACCTGTGTGACTTAATGGTCAAAAATGTAAAAAAAAAAAAAAGATTTAGGCTTGATATTTAAAAAAGCAGTCCATAAATGTATGCTTAACCCTTCAATACTGTTTAAAAGCTTCACGGGATGCAGCTCACAAAATTTTCCAAGAATGTCCAGTGGATATATATATATATATATATATATATATATAAGGCAGAATACAGTACTAATAAAGTACAAGGTTTGTCCAAACTTTCAACTGGCTTTCAACTATAGCACCACCACAAATTATCATTAAATAGATCCCAGGATATAAACCTCTGTGAGATAAAATACCTTGGAAAATCATTTGCAAGACAATTTGCAAACATTGAATATGTGTTTGCACGTTAGCGCCATGAGCTTCCTGCAAACTATGAATGTGAGGTTTGGTTGTGTTTAATAAAAGAAACTGACTTGTTACAAAATCCAGAGTCATATAGAGTTGAAGGTGACATGCAGAAATCATGCTATTCTTTAAAATGTAATTCTCTTATTAATTAAGCTTTCTACATCTAGCAGATTACCACTAAACTATGAGTTGCAAAAAACACTCAAAAGACTGTGGTCAGTAAGTTTTCTTTATGCATTAAATCTATAAAAGCGACATTTATAATGCTACAAAAGATTTATATTTCTAATGAATGTAGATCTTTGAAATTTCTTCATTTCTTAAAATAAAGGATGCATCATGCTTTCCAAAAAAATGAAGCAGCACAACACGAATAATAATGCGAAACGCTTCTTAAGCAGCAAGTCAGCATTACAATGATTTATGAATAATCATAAGACACTGAATAAACGCAGTCTTAAAAAGCACTTATAAGTGTTGGTAAGACTTCTTTTGTCCAAACTGTTGATGTAAGGTTGTTTAGACATGGGATAAGAGATAATCATGGGAATTAAAAGCTGCTCTCCTGACCTATCTTTTCATAATGTGAAAACCAAAACAGCAACAAAACAATGAGGTTGACCAGGAAAATAAGGGCAAAATCTGATAGCATAGTTTTGTTCCTGCCTTGTTGGCAGAACTGATTACGTGATGAGAACAATTTAAAAACCGTAAACAACATAATTCAGAAAGCAGAACTAAAATATACAAAGTCTATCCTCAGCCCCCATTATAAGGAACATTTCTCATACTGCAAATAAAACAGCATTAGTGCAACCTTAAAAGGATAGATCACTCAAAAAAGAAAACGAGTGGGCATAAAAGGATCATGTAAAGGTAAATTTCAGATTTAAGGAACTTGACTAATGTCATAAGTCAACGTGGTCTTTATAAAAATATAATAGACATTCATATCTGTTACGTCAAATCAACAGCCTCCTGTATGAAACTATTTTATCCCCGGGTTATCATGATCCCACTGACTGTGAGAACCTTATTACCATTGGGTCAGTTGTATAACGTGTATTGTTTGACTCGAGTGATTGTTTGGAGATGGATAGTTTCACACCTGCGGTGCAAGAACTGTGGCACAGTGTCGCTGATGGGAATGCTTCATGTAGGTCAACACATCACATGACTGTCTATCAAATCCTGTGTAAAACTCACACAAGGACTTCCGTATATTAATGAGAACAAGAAAAAGATTATTGAACTGAATGTGTGTGTGCCCAATAGAGAGAGAGGATAAGAAGCGCAAGAGAAGGAAACAGAGACGTGAAAGAGAGAATGAAAAAGGAAACAGGGTAAGATACCACTCAATGGTGGTTTCAGAGAGAGTGGCTAAATATTTTAAGAGAAAAATCCTAATAAATAAGCACATACTTTAACTTCAACATACTTTAACATACTTACACTAAAGTAACCAGGTGTATTATCAATGTAACAATGCAAACTACAAAGAAATACATTAATAATTCCTAAATAAAAAAGGATACTTGTTGTTGTAACACTTTGATCAGTCTTAGTGAATTTATGTTTAAGGGGACAAAAAGGTTTAAAGGTGAACGTCCGTAGTAGCTTGAGTGTAACATCACACCCTGAATAGTTTAAATGGTGTTTAAATATCTGTGTACTGTAGTGGATACCTCTTCAGAAGGTTAACTTGTATTCAAGAAACAAAAACAAAAGAAAGAATTTGGGGTCACATGAAAAAAAAAAACAACCTTTACAAGCTGAAACTGAAATTGTAATACAACACTGCTTTCATATTATGGTGTCACACACAGTCCTGAATCCTTCAGATATGTTGATGAGTAGCGCCACCTAGAGGGAAGTTCTGGTAGCTGCTCAAAAACAGGCACACGTGCATTACTGTTATATAGATAGTACTGGTCAACCTTAGACCTATTAGTTTTAATAACGAACAGAGAATATATTCTGAACGCAAGTGTGCAGTGGAATCAAGCATTAACATACATTAAGAAATGTACAGTTTTTCTCAGTGGCTTTGGTGGATTTCTCAGATCCGAAATTACATTTTCAAAACTACTTGTTCAACCTCCACATCATCTAGGCACTTGTGCACATCATAAAAGCAGTTTCTCATTCTTTTGAACAAATTGTGATTGCTTTGGTACATCATGCAACTGATTATGTACATGTGTTATATTGTGTATTATTTTATGTAAATTTATTATTATATTATGTAAATTTGCCATTGATTGTACAAGTGAACTTTGACTTTCACTAATGAAGAGAATATAGATCAACCAATTATAAACCAGTACTCTGAAATAGCTTAGAGGCGCATATCAGATAAAATAAGGGTCATTATTAAGGACCATGTTGTCAATCATGGCCTTACAACAGCTGAAAGATGCAGCTAAATACTGAGAGATCAACAGTATTCACAATAATTCTAACTTTTCAATCAATATCCCACATACAGTAATGTGTAAATTTGTACTTTTGAAATGATATATGGCACACATGAGAAGCGCAGCCTTCTGCATTTCAGTACAGTAAACGTCATCCAAACTGTTGGCATAGTTTACATCAGGTAACACTATCAGAGTGCAGTGTTATATTGACATGACTTGACTTTTCATTCTGATATGGCACTGATATGTTCAGAAATATGTGAATAAATAAATACGAACTTTTGAATGTTGAACTAAAGAGTTTGACTAAGTTACATGCTTTTGCATTGTGTTGTGCAAATATTAAGGATGATTCGAGAAATGCACCAAAGCGAATGAGAAAAACTGTGAAATATCCCATGTTAAGCTTAATGCATCAAATGCAGTAAACTATTACTATTTTTAAAAATAGCACATTATGCAGTCATACAATCGCTTTTATGAGATAACTTTCTAGATGTTTGTCCCTGTATCATTACGTTTGGGCAACAAGTGATATCTAGGCAGTGTATCGGGAATAAAAAATGGTTATTTAATTTGTGAACAAATGTCCAAATAATAATAAAGGAGATTAAAAAAAACAAATAAATAAAATGTTTTGAAAACTGATCATGATAAATGTTTCTAGAGCAGCGAATCAGCACAGCACAATGATTTCTGAAGGATCATGTGACACAGTAGACTGGAGCGATGATGCTGAAAATTCACTTTTGCTTTAGAGGAATAAATTCAATTCTTAAGTTCAAATAGAAATAATTATTTTAAAATTGTAATAGTGTTTCAAAATATTACTGTTTTACAGTAGATTTGGATAGCATTAGAGACTTAAAAAAATGTTTAAAACGCATTTCCGATCACAAACCTTTCTTTTTAAGATTAAAGATTTTTTTTTTAGCATTTTTAAGCCTTTATTGTGATAGGACTAGAGCTGTCAAATGATTAATCGCGATTAATCGCATCCAAAATAAAAGTTTTCTTTACATAATATGTGTTTATGCTGTGTTTATTTATTCTGTTTATATTAAAACACACATGTGCAGTATATATTTTGAAAGTATTTA